>JACXGJ010009733.1:0-23584 GCA_016801105.1 Esox niger | reverse complement strand
TAAACCCCACCAGAAGTCCTGGAGAAACTGTCAACACAACTAAGACCTTAAACCCCACCAGAAGTCCTGGAGAAACTGTCAACACAACTAAGACCTTAAACCCCACCAGAAGTCCTGGAGAAACTGTCAACACAACTAAGACCTTAAACCCCACCAGAAGTCCTGGAGAAACTGTCAAAACAACTAAGACCTTAAACCCCACCAGAAGTCCTGGAGAAACTGTCAACACAACTAAGACCTTAAACCCCACCAGAAGTCCTGGAGAAACTGTCAACACAACTAAGACCTTAAACCCCACCGGTAGTCCTATTGTCATTGCTGGGGGCAGTGAAGGGGTCCCAGGATGGGGTATAGCTCTACTGGTTTTAGCTGCACTGATCTTGTTAATTTTCCTTGTCCTTATAACATTGCTGGTGAGTACAAAACACAGAAACATGCATTGATTCTTTCTGAACACAATATAAAACTGCCTTTTTCTCAGAAACAGTGTTAACCATGCTAGAAAACAGAAACAGTGATAACCCCACTAGAAAACAGAAACAGTGATGATCATAGTGGTAATGTCATTGTGTGGGGGCCATTATAAAGATATTATGATTCTTCTGCTTTCTGATCTTTAGCTTGTCTGGTGGTGCTGTAGACAGAGAAACAGAAGTTTCAGCCCATACGACCAGATCAACCACGGGGGAGACATCCCGATGTACTCCACACACAGTCGCTTCGACATGCCCAACAGTATACCCTATGTAAGTCCTATGTCTTGATAGTGAGGCCGGATAGGCACACACAAGCTCAGATTCTCCAGACTCGTGAGAGAACGTTGGCTATGGTTACTAAGACTTGCCACTCTCCCTCTATGCCAGATAAATGTTTCTTTGTGCCCTGCCGTCTTTGACCAAGGTAACCTGAGGCGTGGGAAATCTTAGCCTTCCTCAAAGAGATTCCATCAGCCTAACTCACTCTGCAGCATCAAAAAGGGGTCCCAAGCTACACTCCACCCCAAAGCAACTTGTACACTTAGGCAGTGTTTCCTGGGAGACCAGACAAGCAATTGAAAGCAATCATTGGCCATTGAAGCTTTCAGCATATAGCCTTAATCATGCATTAAGGGATGCCACTATATATTATCCAAACTCACAGATTGACATCCTGCTATGGGCATGGGTCCCTTAAAGTCACTCTGATGGACAACTTTTCGTAAGTGATAAAAGGCAGTGTACATCATAGAAATGTTTTCCTAGTGAACAACTAATGACAGGTAAGCTGAATACAAACAGCATGGGATTTACTAATGTTGGAGATAACGCTCTCTCTCTTGACACCAAACAAAGAGACCATTGACTGAGTGGTAATGACACTTCAAACATACGAGACGTAGTAAACGAGGGGAATCTTTTTCGTGGTGTTAATACAAGTTGGCACTTGGTGAGGCAGCCATACTGTTTTGGACATTGCTCGTGTGTATATTTAAGTCTTAGGTCAAATTTGTAATGTCTTACTCTATATGTTGCCTTCCAATAGCGGGCACCATTACACCTTGTAACATTCTGGGTATGTGATAATGTACTAAGCAAATAAAGAAAAATCTGATGTTTCAAAAGTTTTGGAAATAAAAAAAGAATAATTTAAATGTCCATTTCTTATATTGAACGATAATGTGGGGTATCTGTTTTTACGCATTTCACGTGACTGACATATACAGTTAGGCTCATAAGTTTGCATACCCTGGCAGAAATTGTGACATTTTGGCTTTGATTTTGAAAATATGACTGATCATGCATGTTGTTTGGCTCCTTGTTAAATCATAATGGTAACAGAAATCGCCAAAATAGCCCTGATTAGAAGTTTACATACCCTTGTATGTTTGGCTTTGACAGACACACAAGGTGACACACAAGTAAAAATGGCAATTAAAGGAGAATTTCCAACAACTGTGGCTTTTTAAATTACAATTAGGGTCTGTGTATATATAGTCAATGAGTGCTCACGTGGAGGCACTGAGGAGGCTAGATACTGAGCTGTGGGGAGCAGAAAAGAACTGGAAAAAGACATGCGCAACAAGGAAATTGAACTTTATAAATAGGGAAAAGTATATAAAACGATACCCAACGCCTTGCAAATGTCAATCAGTCTTGTTCAATCACTTATTAAGAAGTGGAAAACTCAGGGATCTCTTGATACCAAGCCAATGTAAGGTAGACCAAGAAAGATTTCAGCCTCACAGCTTCTGGCACACTGTAATGTGGAGTGACGAGACCAAAATAGAGCTTTATGATCATAACCAAAAGTGCTTTGTTTGGAGAGGGCTCAACAAGTCCTATAGTGCACAGAATACCATCCCCACTGTGAAGCATGGTGGTGGCTCACTGATGTTTTGGGAGTGTGTGAGCTCTAAAGGCACAGGGAATCATGTGAAATTGATGGCAAGATGAATTAACGTTATCAGAAAATACTGGCAGACAGTTTGGATTCTTCTACATGAAAGCTGCGCATGGGACGCCCTTGGACCTTCCAGCATGACAATGACCCTAAGCACAAGGACATGTTGATCCTCCAGTGGTAACAGCAGAAATGGGTGAATGTTCTGGAGTGGCCATCACAGTCTCCTAACCTTAATATCATGGAGCCACTCCGGGGAGATCTCAAATGTGCAGTTCATGCAAGACGACCAAAGACATTGCCAAGACGGAGGCATGTTGCCAAGACGAATGGGCAGCTATACCACCTGCAAGAATTTGGGTCTCATAAACATCTATTACAGAAACTGCACATTGTCATTGATGCTGAAAGGGGCAATACACAGTATTAACAACTGAGGGTACGCACACTTTTGAACAGGGGTCAGTTTATTTATTTTTTGTTTTGTTTTATGATTGTGCCATTCTGTTATGACCTACCATTGAATGTGAATCCCATGAGAAATAAAATATATTTTTTGCCTGCTCACTCATGTTTTCTTTAAAAATGGTACATAGAGTTAAGCCCAGAAGTATTCATACCCATGCCAGATTTTAAGCTATAGTGAATTAGAATCTGACCAATAGGTTTCTGGCTGGAAATGACATAAACAACTGAGAAAAAACGTTAAGACATTGTGTTGGAGATACAAATGAATAACACAACTATATACGTTTTTTCAAATTTTTACTTAAAATGCCATGTCCAACATTATACATACCCCTCGAAATAGTTTGCACATCTTTGAAAAAAATGCTAGTTTCTATACCATTTAAAGTAGTCATTCACAGCCTGAGAGAGCATTCTAATCACCTATAAATTGAGAACAGCGGAACATCAGTAGTTCTCTAGTCAGTTACTAGTCAAATGCAAGTCATGGCTCAAAAGAGAAATAGTTCTGTTATTAATTTGTCTCCAGGACAATGTCTTTCCTTGTTTTGTCACTTGATTATGTCAATTCCAATCAGAAGAAACCTAACGGTCGAATAAAAATTCATGATATCTTAAAATCTGGCATGGGTATGAATACCTTTGGGCTTAACTGTATATTCCCAATTCTCCAAGGGTATGCCCACTTTTGAGCACAGCTGTATATAGGTATGTTCTTCAATAAATTCAGTTGCTGCTGGCAAAGATTTCATGTTAATGTTGTTCCAGTAGATATGCGTATTCGATTAAATGAATTTATTTAAACAGTGAGGTCTAATCTACCTCTCAAAATCAGACTACAAAATGTTTTCCTGATAAAATGTAGTGTGCAGTTTCCTTTACATATGGTTTTACCACCTTAACAATGGATATTTTCACTGATACAGGAGGAAATCGATGCACCATCCAAAAAAAGTAGAGGGACTTACCATGTGAACAAGTGAGCTTACTTGACAAAGAGGTAGGTGGAACTTGCTTGCATGTTTGTCACATTAAAGTGTTTAATCCCAAGAGACAATCTCAATTGAATGCTTTTTCATTTTAGACACTAGGGAGAAGTTAGCAAATAGACATTTTAGATGAACAGATCTCCAATTGTAGGGATTTCTAAATACATTTCAAATTGATAAAAAAAATATTTTCTAGGAATAGCCAAATCACTAAATTGAAGTTGACCATTCTATTTACAATGTCTTACGTTGTCAAATACATTTTCTATTTTCAAAAGTGATTATTTTGTGACTACCTTTCATGCCTTTGTTTCAACCAGAACCTCCAGGCACTAGGCTAAGAAGACCAATTGAAATCATCCTTTGGTGTTACGTGCATGGGATCAATGAGAATTCAGTGCACAGTAATTAATTAGTTGGCCTTCTTCTCAATGAATGGAACATGACATTTTACAGTTTTCATTTTGTTCTAATGTTATTTTGTTAATGTATTAACAGCATGTGTATTAATATGGATATAATCAGCATATTTGCACTGGGAAAACATTCTTCGGGTTCAACCTTGCTCAACCATTTTGGGCATTACTGGTAATGGGGTTGACTTTTGTTGTTCAGTCTTTACTGGAAGCAAGCGTCACATAAAAAAATTGCAATATTGATCGTAATGAAATAGAAAGACAACATTGATCATTTCTTTTGACCACTGGACAAGCCATTTTAGGGGTGCTAACATGTCAAATAGGAAACTCCTCTACAAATATCCACCCCAGTAATTAAAACACAAATGTAAGTAAATGTAAGTACATTTGTAAGAAACAACTGTCTGGAGGGACGAAGACTTGGAAATGTGTTTATGGGGTGTGTTCTGTTGACCAGGAGGTTGCTGATACACTGGCATTGTTTGTCTTAATTCTGGGATGATGATGATTATACCAAAGCTACACATTGTTCTTGCATGTCTTTAGGTTGTCACGTTGCTGGAGAATGTAGTGGTTTCTAGGTGGAGCTCATGTTGATACCATTGCCTGCATCTGTTGGCTCAGTGGGCAAACAGCAGTGCTTTGAGGAGAAGTGCTAATGGTTTTGAGTTGGTTACGGATTAGACATTGAAATGTTTTAATGCTAAGAATAGTGATACCGGTCTGTGGTCCTTCAGAAAGGACAGTTCTTTTTTGGGGGGGGATTAGGAACAATGATGGACAACTCGTAACAGACAAGAACAGTGGTTAGTCTAGTGACACTGAATATGTCAGTGGAAACAGGGAATAGCAGTCCATATCAGCACTGCACGTTCGACAAGCAGGCTGATGGGTAGTTTCCTCTCTAATCATGAAGTTGAGTTTAAGCATTACATGGTCTAAGTCCTCAGTGGGGTATGGCCCTTTTTAAATAGCAGCAAACAAGGTCCAGGATTGTATCATGAAATGCTGGAAATTTGATCAGTTGATTCCATCTGGGAAGATACTGTTTAACACTTCTGACAGGGGTGTAGATTTAGGGGAGATGGAAGATAATGACCCCCCCCCCCCCAATATTAAAGACAGGTCGATGTGACACCCCTGGAAGAGTGAAAATCCTGGGATCCATTGAACCTGACCCCTCAATATACAATACAAACCAACGCTGATGGCTTCTGTGATTAGGGAAAAGGTAACATCTTCCAGATTTTACCTAAATATCATTTTGAGGTATGTGGAGTAACGTGCACCACTGTGGGCAATTAGGGTTAACAATTTTGACAGTACTGAAACATCCCTGGTGCATTTTAATTGCCCTGCTTAAGTGACAGTTAAGTGAGCATTTCCATCCTAGCACGGGGTTCTCTCTGTGTGCGGACAAACATCTGTATCTAGAGACCTCGCCACTGCACTCACAGTTCGACTGGGTTTGGCAATTCTAATGTACTTAAGTGACTCAAGTCCACTTAAAATTCAATAAAGAAATTAGACTCCAAACAATTTACTCAATAACTCAAATGTAGTTCATGTAATAGTTCATACAGAATGTATTTAAAAATGTACACTGCCGTTTGTTTTATTAACATTAGGTGTCGAAAGATCGATGTCCTGGTTACAGATAAATTACTTTCATTATAACTAGGTACCAAGTGAGGGGTCGTGGGTAATTTATATCTTGTTTCAATGTCTAACTAATAAAAACACATTTGATTTCAAACTGCTCAAGGAGTTTTTTCAATTCTGAATCGTGCAGAAAAACATCCCAGTGGTTGCCCTTACTAATACTGTAAAGCAAAAATATAATCACAGATAAAGGTTCAACCAAAACAAATATGATATATTGACATCATTGTTTGATTATGCCAACAAAGAAAATGATTTGTCAGTTGGCTGGGTTTAAAAAGCAATCAACCTAAAATACAAATAGGAAAAATATAGAATGTCATTATAAGTTATTTGCATTTGGTGTAACCAAACAGTCAAGCATGTGGATGTACTATAATGATACAGTGTATCTCACACAGGCCTGGATCCATGGGGGAACAAAGGGGGCATTGCCCCTCCAGACAGAATCTGTGTCCCCCCCCAGTTTTGTTTCCCCATAGACACTGTAATGATATAGGAATTAAATATGCCCGCTCATTTAGAAAAAAATGCCCTCTTAGTTATCTTATCCTGGAGCCTGGCCTGATCTTACACCTCTATTGAGAATACACATTTAGTTGATGTAAAGGCTGAAATCAAGACAAATTATGTCAGACACTTTTGCACCTTAAATAATATCCTGTAAACAACAATATTTAAGAATATTGAAACACAAAATCAATAATATCTCTGAAAAATAATTATAATAAAGACAACTGTCAATGCCTTGGTTTTGTAAGTGTGCACACACCATATATTAAACTTTGGTAGGTATGGTGCACCTACAAAACATAACACAAAACATAACACTAAAATATTAAATATGCAACCTTACGGGAACAGGGGATTGTAGCTAGGGCTAATCAGAATCACTAAAATATATGTCAGGTCAATCACCTCTGTAAATGATTTGCAATGTCATTGATTGTATCTGAACAGTTACAACGTCTATTATAAAGGAAGGATTTACTCACGCACAGACTTTTTATTTTCTAGTATTTGGCATTTGTTTGTTCACTTACATATTGTTGGTAACAATGTTTTATCAATGGTAAAAAAACGGTCTGACGTGATAAGTAATTTTTTATTTCAGCCTTTACATCTGGAAAAGCTGAATATACTCATGCATCCGTGCAAGGTTTTTAGCCAACTGATTTAACCTATTCTACCAAGTCATTGCATCAAGGACTTAACATGCTGGTTAATTGTCTGTGGCAAAATGTAAAACAAACATAGAATCAAATGCGAATTTTACGAATTACTGGGAATTCGGGAAAGTATCAGAACCCTTACATTTTTCCAGCCATGCTCTAAAATAAAAAAGGGAAGAAGGCGAGCCGGTAGAGGCAGTGTGATGCTTTGAGCAATGTTCTTGGGTCCTGCCATTCATGTAGATGTTACTTTGACATGTACCACCGGACCTGAGCATTGTTGCTGACCATGCGCACCCTTTCATGGCAACGGTATTCCATGATGGCATTGGCCTCTTTCAGCAGGATAATGCACCCTGCCACAAAGCAAAAATGGTTGAGGAATGGTTTGAGGAACACAACAAGTTCATGGTGTTAACTTGGCCTCCAAATTCCCCAGATTGCCCCAATCAAGCATCTGTGGGATGTGCTGGACAAACAAGTCCGATCCATGCAGGCCCCACCTCACAACTTACAGGACTTAAAGGATCTGCTGCTAACGTCTTTGTGCCAGATACCACAGCACACCTTCAGAGGTCTAGTGGACTCCATGCCATGGCGGGTCAGGGCTGTTTTGGCGGCAAAAGGTGGACCAACACAATATTAGGCAGGTGGTCATAATGTTATGACTGATTGATGTAATGCACAATTAAGATGATGCTCCTGTCGGCTTCATGTGGGTAACATGCTTCTTACTGTTTGCGTAGCTGGGAAGTGCTCCCTCTCCCATATTTGATAGATCAATAGTAGTTTTACAAGTTTGGTTTTTGCTCTGACATGCATTGTCAACTGTGGAATTTAATTCAGACAGGTGTGTGCCTTCCAAATCATGTCCAATCACTTGAATTTACCACATGACTCCGATCAAGTTGCAGAAAGATAATCTCAAAGATGATCAATAGAAACAGGACACACGTCAGCTGAATTTCAAGTGTTACAGCAAAGCTGCATACTTATTTAAATGTAAAATGTAGATTTTTTTATAAACTTGCAAACATTTCTAAAAACCTGTTTTTGCTTGGTCATTATGGAAAATTAAGATTGGCGAAGAACAAATACATGTAATCAATTTTAATTTAAAACTATAGCATAACAGGGGTTTCTATACTTTCTGAGACACTGTACAGCATTTCAGTGGTGACCAATGAATTTGAGTGACTCACAAAGTTAGACCATTGACACACCATGACCAATAGACAAATTAAATAAAAATTACCTATTTAGTAATATCATATCACAAATACAGACATTTCTCAAGGACTAGTAGCCTTATGTCATAAGTCATGCCCAGTTCTGTAGGCAGATAGGGTGTGGTGCTACCGATAGTAACAGGTCACATTGATTAACTACATAGTATAGGCCATGATTACTTGATGATGTAAACTGTGTCCTTTGATACTGGTTCATATGAATAAATGTTACTAATTCAGTGTATTGGTACTGAACTAAGCTCCACTGGTTTGGACCGTTAGCCCAAAATGTCATCGGCCACAGCATCTACTCATTCAGTAGAAGGTTTAGATGCCTATGGATTAACTGTTTTTTAACTGTGTAAAAACTGGGATCAATTGTTTGAATGTGGAAGTCAGTATTATTGTTTGAAACATATTTTTTGTTCTATTTTCTCAATCAAACAGTCAAACAAAGAATCTGGTGAAACAAAGAAACTCAGTGATTCTGTTTTTTATTTGCGTCAATCTCAATGCTTCCCATACAGTCCAGTGGTCACAAGCGGCGCCACTATACTGCACAAATTACAAAGCTCACCCACGTTGTATCAATTTCATCATTTATATTCACTGTAGGAAACATAACGTAGTATGTATTATGGCAATACCCACGGAAATCTACTCCCCAAAGACAATGCCTCCATAACAAACTTTCTACATTTCTGATTTGCAGTAAAACATCATGCATTTTAATATCAACCCCAACAATGCAGAACAGTAAAACTTGCTATTAAATCCTACATAAATAGCTGACACACCAAGTCATACAACGTAGGCATACACAGTACCTGCCAAGGGCATTTGCACACAGTCATTACGGAATATTCATGTTGTACACATTCTACAAATCCGCTGCTTAAAACCTTCCATTTTTTATGGGAATGTTACATAAGCAAAGTAAACTTATGTCCCTGTTAGGGATTTGTATCCCAGGGTGAGATAGCCACAATGTATATTATGTTAACCAAGGTATGGGTGAGAATATACATTTTATGATATGACACAGTAATCACCCCCTTGGACTTCTCATTTTCTTGTGTAACAACATAAAATAAAACTGGTCACTAATCAACACAAAACAGTTCATAACGGCAATGTGAAAGAAAATCTGTAAATCATTCTAAATTAAAAACAAATATAAAAACAGATAATAAATGGATTTAACCCATTTACTATGACAAGCCTGAATGAGCGGAGGTGATGCCAATTGTTTTTAGAAGTCATGAAATCAGTTGAATGGGATCCACCTTTGTGTTATCAATGTGTTACATATGATTTCAGGTAAAATACACAGGTCTCTGAAAAGTTCCAAAGTTGGTTAGTACAATTCCTTACACTACTATACATCATGACGACAAGCTTAAACTACCGTTCAAAAACTATGGGATCACTTAGAAATGTGCTTGTTTTTGTAAGAGAAAAATGTATCCATGAAAATAAAATGTTATTAATCTGAAATACAGTGTAGACATTGTTAATGTTGTAAATGACTATTAAAGGTGGAAAATGCAGATATTATATGGAATATCTACAACCATGTTTCCAAAAATGTTGAGACGCTGCATAAAATGCTAAGAAAAACAGAATGCAATGATGTACAAATCATTCATCCCTAAATTTAATTGAAAATATTACAAAGAAAACATATCAAATGTTGAAACAGAGACAATGTATTGATCTATTAAATATACATGACCCTTTTGAATTTGATGCCAGCAACAGATTTAAAAAATGTTGGGACTGTGCAGTTGGGACTATTTGCCTGTGCAGTCTTTCACAGAGAGGTGCTGCCTCCCCATCCACCTTTCTGAAAGACTCATCCTCTCTGGGCTGCTTTTTTATACCCAATCATGTTACTGACCTGTTTGCCAATTAACCTAATTAGTTGGGAGATGTTCCACCACGGGGATCAAATACTTATTTCCCTCATTAAAATGCAAAGCAATTTCTAACAATTGACATGTGTTTTTATGGATTAATTTTGTTGATATTCTGTCTCTCACTGTTCAAAGAACCCTACCATTAAAATTATAAACTGATCATTTCTTTGTCAGTGGGCGAACGTACTAAATCAAATACTTTTTTTTCCTCACTGGAGCTGGAAACAATATATATTTAATGGAATTAAATATCATTATCCACAACTGCCACTCGTGTTCTAATAGCACACTGTTTGAACTGTGGTGGGAGCATCTTGACTGTATGGTACGTATGCTTCAACTTGGGGCAGGTGCTTCAGGACATGTGGGGGTCAAATCCCTTCCGATAACCTCAACTAATTGACACCTAGAATGTCAAAGGTCTGCAAGGCTGTAATTGCTGAAAATGGAGGATTCTTTGATGTAAGTATAGTTTGAAGGACAATATTAGTTCAATAAAAAAATGGTTTTATGTCTGATCTTGTCGATTGCTATATTTCCTATTCACTTTGCCATATTTCCTTATTCAAAATCATTCCATGTATGTTTTCTTGTAAACCAAGAACATTCCTAAGTGACCCCAAACCTTAGTTTACTGTACATTCAAATCAAATCTGGAATACGTTTCTTCAGAAACCCCAGTGAGTGGTAGGATATAAGAACATTTAAGGCATTGAATTAAATATACCCTGAAGTACAATTCCATTATAAAGCAATGGATAGAATATGGCACAACTGTCCTTCTGTCTATAACAGGCTGTCTGCAAAAACAGAATATCTGGGTGAGGACACTAGTCAGGGAGGCCACCAAGTTAGTCTTCCACGACAGAGCTGGAATATGCACACTGGGCTAAATGCAAAAATACTCAGGGAGCTAACACCAAACATTGACCATCATGATGCAATGGAATTCTATCTTGAAGATTGGTGATGGTAGCTTCAGGATATGGGCATGCTTTTCTGCATCAGGACCAGGAGGACATAATTGGAATAGAAAAGTTCAGCAAAATTCTGGAACAAAATACAAGAGATCTAGGATTTCAGAGTTGCTTTGGAGTGGACCAATCAAAGGCCGGATCTCATTCCAATTGGGAATATGTGGCAAGTCTTTTATTTTCCATACAACTTGGTGGAGCTTGAGCAATTTTGCAAAGATTGCTGTGTCCAGGTGTGCAGAGCTGGTAGAGCCTTATCCAAATAGATGTGGCTGTAACTGCTGCCCAAAGATTGACTAACACAGGTGAATACTAATGTAATCAGTTACTTTCGGTTTTGTATTAGTAATTCCATTCGAAAAATGTGTAGATGCTTTGTGTAGAACTTTTTCACATTGATTAGTAGCAAAAACTCTTAATTCAAGCCATTTTGATTTCATGTTGTAGCAAAGTGGGATGTTCTAAGTTGGGTGAATACATTCTTCAGACACTGTACAAACACATCTACCACTTCATACATATGCAAATTTAGTCTTTAAAAAATTGTTGAATCCATAAAAGCAATAGAAATTGTATATCAATAGTTGAAAAGACAGCATACTGAATACCTAACATTCTGAGTATAGTAACATTGTTTGATATAATAGCAAAACAATTAAGAAAAGTAAAATTCGATTAATCTTTAACCTTGAATCAAATAGGTAAGTTCATTAAGTACACATTCTTATTTACAACCTTTTAAATTAGAATTCATTCATGATTTCACATTTTGAAACAAGCATAAAACAATGTGTATGCATCGCCATCTTGTGGCTTAAAGGCGCAAAAGGAGGACAATTAACATGAAAGCATTTACAGTGTATATCTACTTTGTTCTTCACATTTCATCACTAACAACCTGGCAATAAAAACTGTTCCTACACACAAGCCCAGTGATAGCTCATGCAAAGCCTTCAAAGCCTTCAAACAACCAAATAAAAAATGTGCCGCTGTTAAATCCACCCAATATCTGTCCATGTCGTCTAGATGAGCAAACCTCAGGCAATCTTCACTAATTAAGGCTAACTCCAGAAAGTGATTTCATCCTCCACTAAGACACTTCATCACAAGGTTAGAACAGACACGGTAGAGAGGGAAACATCCCACACTCAAACTGCCCCCATTGCAAAGAATAACTTTTGGGAGTGTCTGTAAGAGAGTTCATTCTCTATGGACTCTGGCCAGACATGCATGTCTAGTGAAGACAGCTAACACCGGGTCCCCTGACCCTCTAGGTTCTTAAGCCAAAGCTGCAGGGCGTATTTAGTTCCCGTGCTGACCCGCTCCACATCCTCTCCGTTAGTTGGGGCCCGATTACACAAAACAGAAAATGGCAGAACGGATTCACTGAGTCCACCTTCTGCAGAGACCTCCAACACACTGGAGAACCAACACCAGAGACATCAAATAGCAAAATGTTAAAGACCCAGTCAGGGATCAACATTGATGTTTTTCTCACAACTAGACATGGGAGTTTCAGGTTTATTAGGGCCACCCAGGGGGTGTATATGTTGGTGTGCTAATGGAAGTAACAATGTTAAACTCATATTTACAAATGAGGTACATGATGATACTGGTTACAGATACATAGGGAGAGAGCAGCATTGTATTTGATTTAAAGAAATGTGTCTGTGGAAAACTACTGGGAAACTTGAACAAGTACCTGTATGGCTACGTGCCAACATTATTAATTTGAGTTTGCCACACAGAGTAAGAAAAACATTTTGATTTTATTACAACCCTATTTCCAAAGAAGTTGAGACAATGTGTAAAATGCTAATAAAATCAGAATGCAATGATGTGAAAATCATTCTTATCCCTATATTGAATTGACAATATTACAAAGACAACATATCAAATGCTAAAACTGAGAAATGTTACTGTTTTTGGAAAAATACATGCCCATTTCAGTCTGATGACATCAACACATCCAGAAAGTTGGGACAGGGGCATGTTTTTATAAAAGTACTTTGTGACAACTGCTGTTGTAAAAGGGGCTTTTTAAATACATTCAAATTTGATTGGTTTACCACTGTATTGCATCACCTACCTTTTTTAACTGTACTCTCTAGGAGACCAACAACAGCAGTTTTGAATGTGAAATATACACCGCTCTGAAACACCAAGAGAACCCTTTAATCACACATCAGGTCTCGATTAACACATTTTATTAAAGATCAAAATCTTTACTGTGCATTGTGTAATTTGTTGAGAACAAAAATGAAGTAACAATGGTAAATGGAAACCAATATCACCAACCGATTGAGGGCTGGATTCAAACTCACATTGAAATTTAAGTAAACAACATCACACGCTGTTCCAACGTGTGAATTTAAAATGACAGAAACTCAATGTGACTCCATAGTGTGTGGCTCCCACATGCCTGTATGCAGAGGTGGGTAGTAAGGCGTTAAAAGTAACGCAAATGAGTAAAATAGTAGTGTTACTCTTTACTCGGTTACCTTTTACCTACTCTTTTGTAACAATTTTATCTTCAGTTGTTTGTCAAAAAAAGATTGAGTTTTTTCTTTTCGTGACATGATTTGAGGTTGGCTTGGGGTGTTTCCTCCCCCTCCTTTAAATTTGCAACGGAGTGCGAGCACAGACATGGCTAATTAAATGACTGACTCCGCCACCGACATGGAAAGTGGTCAATTGGAGGATGGTGACGAGGGAAATTCCAATCCCACTGATGCAATACAGTTGCACGACATGCTTCGATTACATTTAAAAAAACGAATCATCATACCTTTGCAAGCACAAAGAGGGAAGGTTAGCGAACCGGCTCGCGCTACTTAGCCAGCATTTTAGTAAGCAGCAACATACCCAGTCTAGCTAGCTAGATTTTAGGTAACATTGCAACAAAGCCTCCTGCTAACCAGGAGGCCTAGTTGCAATGCAGTCAGTCATGCTACCCAAGACCTGACTTACTAATAAGAAATATTTAACTGACAAGCTGTACTGAGGATTACAACACAAGATAAATATTTTTTTACCTGTAACATGTATAATGGTCTTAATTTGCAAGAATCGTATTCACAACGCAGATTAATAATAGAAATACAGTATTATTTATGTTTGCAATTTTTTTCAATTGCGCCTTTCTGTAGGCTGACTCTGGAAAACAAATGCCTCTTCAAACATAAAAAATGAGGTTGGCATTTGTACTTAAATAATGTTTCCTTGTTGTTATTATGGTGTTAATGTCTTGAACAAAATATGTAACTAGTGCTCAAGTACCTACTCTTACTTGAGTAGTTTTTTCAGGTGGTACTTCAACTTTTACTTGAGTACATTTCAGGATGAGTAACAGTACTTTTACTTGAGTAAAGATTTTCAGTACTCTACCCATCCCTGCCTGTATGCACTCCTGACAGCATTTAGGCATGCTCCTGACGAGACGGAAGATGGTGTCCTGGGGGATCTAGACCCAGACCTGGGTCAGGGCATCATGAGCTCCTGGACAGACTGTGGTGCTACTTAGCGGCGTCGGATGCACCGATACATAACATCCCAGAGGTTCTCGGTTGGATTCAGGTCTGGAGAATGTAAGGGCCAGTCAATGACATCTATGCCTTCGTCATCCAGGAACTGCCTACACACACTGGCCACATGAGGCCGGGCATTGTCCTGCACCAGGAGGAACCCAGGGCCCACTCCACCAGTGTCAGGTCTGAGGATTTCATCCCGGTACCTAGCAGCAGTCAGGGTACCGTTGGCTAGCACATGGAGGTCTGTGCAACCCTTGTAGAAGATAGATATTGTGGAAGATGGAAAATGCTAGGTTCAAGCTTATATTCTGTTCCATTAGAATAGGTGACAGAATTAGCATCTGCAGAATGCACATTTAAGGAATAGTTGCAGGGCTGCA
Source organism: Esox niger (assembly GCA_016801105.1). Classification (NCBI taxonomy): domain Eukaryota; kingdom Metazoa; phylum Chordata; class Actinopteri; order Esociformes; family Esocidae; genus Esox; species Esox niger. The sequence goes on along the minus strand of JACXGJ010009733.1, from coordinate 8,463 downwards.
CACCAATGGCTCCACGAGGCACAGAAAACCAATGTTGGTTGCTCAGACAACCCGGTCAAAGGCTGATGTATATCAACCCGGACAGTTACTATATGGGTGCTTTGGTTAACATAGCTTCCCCAAATAAGGCACTAAAGTCCTGTTCATCTGTAGAATACAAGCAACAGGAGCCCCGCCGGCTGCTATTAAGACATACCCCTAGAAGGGAGACTTGCCGCAGTTCAACTGGTGCTTTACCCCGGTACCAGGGCTTCACCGGTGATTTATGCTAATGTTTGCTCTAGACTTTCCTGTTTCATCTATACATTTGGTACCAAGGACTTAAGGAGGAGCTTACGCGGGGAGGGAGGAGTTTTTGGAAGGGTTTCTGAGCCCATGCAATGATGTCCACTACAGAATTGTCTCTCTTTTTAATGCAGTGCAGCCTGGGGCCCGAAGATCACGGCCATCCAGTAATGGTTTTCGACCTTGTCCCTTGCATACAGAGATTTCTCCAGACCCATCCTCTTTGGAATAATCTTGTTGTACCCAATCACTACTGACCTGTTTCCAAGTGAGCTTATTAGCTGTGTGATATTCTACCATGTTTAGTTTTTTATCATGAAAAAAAACTAAATGTCTAGTCTTTTGTTGCCTCGGTCTCAACTGTTTTGAAATGTGTTGCTGGCATCAAATTCAATGTGTGTATATCTTTTTCCAGAAATAATAAAATGTCTCAGTTTCAACATTTGATATGCTGTCATGGTACTATTTTCTATTGAATATAGCGTTTAAATAATTTGCACATCAATGCATTGGATCCCCCTGTCCTCCCTCCCCAATGTAAATCCTTGTCCCTGTCCAAAGTCCTCCTGGTTGTTTTGCAGATCAAGAAGATACCTGACGATTCCAGCTGCCACTCTACTGACCATTCCACCCCCCCCCACCGTGTTGTCCCTGTCCTTGTCTATATGGTCATGCTTCTTACATGTATTAGGTTTTATTGACTCTGGACTCAGCCCACATGCATTTATTAATTATTACAACTTGTACTCTTAAAATGTCAACCCATCACAGATGAAGAATGGTCATCCCTCTGAGACTGTTTCCTCTCAAGGTTTCCTCCTACATTTTGGCCCCTTTTAGGGAGTTTTTCCTAACCACTGTGCTTCAAAACTGTTGTTGCTTGCTCCTTGGAGTTTCAGGCTGGGTGTTTTCTATAATCAACTGCTGATTTAAAAACGTATTTATAAATACATTTGATTGATTATTTTAATTTACATTTCACTCAGTGTCCCAACTTTTCTGAAAACAGGGTTGTATTTTTTTTTGTTAATCTTTCAACGATATACATAGTTTAAAAAATGGGCGTATGTAGCAAGAAAAACTAAAACCACTATTAGGCTACTTGACATAACCAGACTGATTTGATAATAATACACCAAAGTGTGTTCAACTGGGTAACAGGGTGGGTTCTAGATCAGATCAGTAGAGCTAAACATCTTCAAATTAGTTTCAGAACAGTCAAACCATCAGACTGATCATTTCAAGGGCCATAGAAGACTCACAGATATATTATTATAATATATATTTTTTTTTTTACATAAAGCGATCACTTAAAAAACTGAATTATAAACACTGCATCACTGCAATGCTTTTTACCAAAACCTATCCTCTTTCTCTGCTGTCAATACATAAAGCACAAAGTCAACTAAAAATATATATTAAAACATACAATGAAAATACTGCATGGGGATAAATCATGCAATCCTTATGTAATAAGGAAATCAGCCTAGTATTATTTCTCACAGTTGTCAATGGTAACTAACCGCTTATTTTGATGTCTGTTCATGTTTTGAGTACATTCTATTGTTAGGGGATGGCAAAGTGGATGTGATTAACATATACCTTATAGTAGGAGGCAGGCCTTCCAGCTGTGTCCCAGAATCTTCTTCTCCATCGACGGCTGACACAATGGCCTTGACCAGCGAGGCATCCACCCACAGACAGCCACTGACTTCAGCTAACTCTGGGTGTAGAGAGGCCTTGGAGAAAGAAAGTGTTTTGAGTCCAAGAAGTAAGGCTCAACTATAAAAATATTGGTCAGCGAAGAATCTCATGACCAAACAATCAAACATTGGACTAATTGGGTTAGCTGCACCGAGAAGCATTCGCTTTGATGTCTTTGTGTTTCTATTCGATTTTTACTAACAAACAAGAAGGTAGGGCAGGAAAGCGAGGCACCTGGAGCTGCAGGTGTGTGAGGGAGGTGTTCAGAAGCATGTAGGTGACTACATGGTGCCTTTGTGGCATCCCTCTGGTCAGCATGGGTGGGAAAACTGACTGGGAAAAGACAAACAGAATAAACACTTGAGACGACATTAGCAGAATGGACTGCCAGATAAATCAGAATCTGTAAGTGTGAAAACATGAGGCCCTTGAGTGTCTTTCAAAGCGTTTACATAAAATAACAATTAAACAAACTAAATGTAAGTAGAAGTGGTGTGACACATAGAAGGGCATTGGTTCCCAACCTCCCAGAGCCCCAGCAGTTGAGCTGAGACATCTCCAGGGTCCAATCTCAGACCTGTCTCCTCCCTCAGTTCCCTCAGCCCTGCATCCAAGAGCTGACAAAAGCAAGACATGAGGCAAACACATGAGCAAAGCAGGATTATGCAGAAAGGAAACACACAAGACACTAGAAGTGGAAGAAAAAAACATGTTCAGGTGATTCATCAAATCAAATTGAAACATTACCCGCTCATCCAGTTCAACATGGCCACCTGAAAAGCAAAATAAACACAACACTAAGGTTAATGATCTTCTCAAGGTTTATTGTATGGCATTCCTAATAATCTTTTTAAAGTTGCTTCAAAGTGTTGCAAACAACAGTAGTTAATTTCCCATTCAAAAAAGGGAATTTCCCCCCTAGAACATCCAATTGTAAGATTCCCAGAATCAGAAGCAAATAAGCAGGAAATCAGTATCATCCAAACAGGATTTCTGGTAGATCTGGGATTTGGGGGGAAAATTAACAGATTTGTGTCACAATATTTCTGCCCGAATGATTTCATACCTGGTGGAACCCACACATTTGGAAAAATGCGGAGATTGGACGCACGTCGTGTTAACAACACTTTCTGATTGGCTGATTGTAAAAGGATAGCAACACCGACATCCACCCCACGGCTCTGAACGTCCAATGGGATCTCAGCTGCCTCTGCGACTGACAGGTATTTGAAGGGGCAAAAAGATGCCCTCTAAAAGTGTAATATTGTTTGTGTCAGTGAACTAAAAAATGTTTATACGGGTTGCACAAAGCCACATCAAATACTATATTAACTGCCGAAAACGAGACAACAGGAAACATGTCATCTACGGAAGATATAGCACCATACTTGGGATATACATTTTAGTGCAGTTATGGAATGCACAACGTACAACCCAGAGCCACATTTTTGACTAGCCAATCAGTATAATGAAGTAGCTTAAAGTCTGGATCTCTATAAGGCACGTCAATCCTACAAGATTTGTAAAAATCAAGCCAGTGCTGTTCGAGACATTTCAATGTCTAAACGTATTTAGCAAATAAAAAGCTATTCTAATTCTCATGAATTGAGAAAGCTTGAGCTTACCTTTAGGGGAATTCCTCTCCCCTTCTCGCAGTCACACAGGATAAAGCGATTGTTCTCCAAAGAACACTTAACCTCCACCTCATCATCAAGAGTCTCTGTAAAATACCCTGTTATGCTCTAAAACACAACGGTCAGATACAATTCAATTACAGTGCTATTTTAACATATGGACATTCAATTTTTTTATTTTTTGGCGTTATTGATAGATAAAGACCTAATTCAACAAATAACACTTCCCAACCATGCAAAGAAACAGAAGAAACATTTCCATGGGTGGAAAATATATACATATTTCCTCCGTCTAGGGCCCAACTAAGGCCATTACCAACAGGTAAAACTGCATAATAATATCTAGCTATTAGTTCTGACGAAGTTATAAGTCCACGTGACATTTATTTGCAAACAGTATCTACAAACAACACATAGCACGGGTACAACCGACCTGCACAAAACGGGCACATTGCGGGGCGACATTATTCTTCGACAGATGAACCAGTATTTTCTTGACCTTATCCATTGTGGTTATTCTCCTTATTGATAACAAGTTAAAGCAGCCGACACATTTAACGTTAGGTAGCTGATGTAACTACTAAACAATTTATACCAGAATCCAGACAGCTATAATAATTCGGATTGCAAAAACAATGGCAGTGTAGTTTGCTAATATTACTCCACATTTGTTAAAACGATAATACGTCTACTAAAGCCATTTTATAGCATTTTATGTCAGCCTAGCTAGCTTTAGCAAACTGTCATTATCATTAAGCAGTATTTTCTAAATGGCTAGCAAGCTAGTAGTTACCGATAGTTAAACTGTCCTTTTAACAACAACAAAAACATAAAAAAGGTTTCTGCCTTTGCTAGCTATCTCAGTGGATCATGCATAAACGAAAATGCAGTTCTGCCCACTCATCTAGTTTAGGTGGGTGGCTGGCTGACTACTACATAGGTAGCACCTATGCTTGTGTTGGTGTCCGAGCAGTTAACACTGAACATTAGCATTTTGCAACATTAGGGAAGTCGGCTGTTTTCCTTCAAAATAAAAGTATTATAGTAAAATATAAAAACGTATACAAAAAAAGCAAAACTGGAGAATATGGACTTGATAACGTATTTTTTTAAATAAAATAAAATGACATGCAAAAATTTATTATTTTATTCATGTACGTTTTTATCATACAGGAAAACAGTGCAGAGCCTAATCCAGATTACAAATCAGTGGTGTTTCTAGAAAACTTTACATGGGGTGACAGAAGGGTGGAATATCATTCTATTGTTTATTATGTCCAGCTACTGAAAAGCTACTGAAAATGAATAATGTCATGTCTTGCTAATAAATATCATACAGTGGGGAGAAAAAGTATTTGATACACTGATCATTCTGCAGGTTTTCCGATTTACAAACCATGTAGAGGTCTGTAATTTTGATCATAGGTACACCTCAGCTGTGATAGACGGAATCTAAAACATTGTATGATTTTTATAATTAATTTGCATTTTATTGCATGACATAAGTATTTTATACATCAGAAAAGCAGAACTTAATATTTGGTACAGAAACCTTTGTTTGCAATTACAGAGATCTTACGTTCCCTGTAGTTCTAGACCAGGTTTGCACACACTGCAGCAGGGATTTTGGCCCTCTCCTCCATACAGACCTTCACCAGATCCTTCAGTTTTCGGGGCTGTCGCTGGGCAATACGGACTTTCAGCTCCCTCCAAAGATTTTCTATTGGGTTCAGGTCTGGAGACTGGCTAGGCCACTCCAGGACCTTGAGATGCTTCTCATGGAGCCACTCTCTAGTTGCCCTGGCTGTGTGTTTCGCGTCATTGTCATGCTGGAAGACAAAAAGCTCTATTTTTGTCTCATCAGACCACATGACCTTCTCCCATTCCTCCTCTGGATCATCCAGATGGTCATTGGCAAACTTCAGACTGGACATGCGATGGCTTGAGCAGGGGGACCTTACGTGCGCTGCAGGACTTTAATCCATGACGGCGTAGTGTGTTACTAATGGTTTTCTTTGAGACTGTTGTCCCAGCTCTCTTCGGGTCGTTGACCAGGTCCTGCCGTGTAGTTCTGGGCTGATCCATCACCTTCCTCATGATCATTGATGCCCCACGAGGTGAAATCTTGCATGGAGCCCCAGACCGTCATCTTGAACTTCTTCCATTTTCTAATAATTGCGCCAACAGTTGTTGCCTTCTCACCAAGCTGCTTGCCTATTGTCCTGTAGCCCATCCCAGCCCTGTGCAGGTCTACAATTTTATCCCTGATGTCCTTACACACCTCTCTGGTCTTGGCAACTGTGGAGAGGTTGGAGTCTACTTGATTGAATGTGTGGACAGGTGTCTTTTATACAGGTAATGAGTTCAAACAGTTGCAGTTAATACAGGTAATAAGTAGAGAACAGGAGGGCTTCTTAAAGAAAAACTAACATTTCTGTCTGTGAGAACCGGAATTCTTACTGGATGGTAGGTGATCAAATACTCATGTCATGCAATAAAATGCAAATTCATTATTTAAACCCCACTGTACACAAACTACACTTTGATGTTTATATGTTCAAAGTGGTTCGGAGCCTGCAAAAATCTCTGAATGTTGGGAGTTCCCTAAGTATTATATATGGAACATACAAATTCAGGGAAAAGATGCAGTATTCTACATGGAAACATTGTTTGTATTATTCTGCCAAGTGCAGAAGCATATTCAATGCTTCCTGAAAATGAATGCCTGTTAATGAACTGTTAATCACATAATACCACAGATAAAGTTGTGTTGACGTAAAATAGATGTCCCGAGATGTCTAATTTACAATTTATCCACAGATGAAAGAAATCATTTAATGATCCATAGCAAGCTACATAAATATGGTTCAATGCCCTATTGGTATCAGGACAAGCATTACATGGCAATGACGACAAGCTACCTCATCCACAAATTTGCTAGCATGCAAACTTAACCAATTAAATTGACAATTGCATTAAATTAGCTAGTAAACGATATCAGACTTCTCCATGGACCGACGCCCAGTGTTTTCACTGGGAGGGAGGGGGAGCGGCACAGTGACAGGAGCGGACTCTGGGACTCAATCATTTTACAGGGAAGGGACTCAGAAATATTGGAACGGGTTACCACAAAGATTTACAACTAATGTAGAAAAAAAGAAAAACACTCAATAAAATAAAGTATGAATATTACAGTTAATACTCTTATTTTAGCAGCCACTCCTTGCCACGCAGGTGTTTCGCCAGAGCCAAACTAGACTTGAACTCGCGGTCTTCTGTTTTATAACACACGTGATCTTCATGACAACCTTCCAAATGTCTAAGCTGTTACAAAAGGATACCTCTGATGGCACAATATTACATGTTTTTGATGTCTACAGAAAGCATGGCTATTGAACATATGATGGTAAATCCATCTATTAGAACTGTTTAGGAAGTAGGTATAGTGACAAAATTCTATTAACACAATTAGGGTTCTTTATTTATTTGCAGTGAGAGAAGAGTCAAAGATTACAGAATAAACCATGAGGCATCTCTAAAGTAACACAGACCGATCATCAGTACTAATACAGTAAAAGGGGTGTGGTAAGATACTGCACAGCTGTCTTAGGTCAAGAATACATAGGTTTTACCCAAAAGGGTAGGCTGTCCCCCCACCTTATCCCAGGGAACTAAGGACAATGTAGGTGACCTATTCAACTCAGAAGGGACAACCCATCTGAACAAAGAAAAGATACACTGATGATTTAAACAGATAGACATGGACCAGATCCCCCTCTCCCATATTCCTTTTCTTATCTGAACATGGGGACTATTTACCATTTAAATAACCTGATACATGGACCTGTAATTGCTTCATACATTTATAGAATAGAGAATAGATCAGCTCAATAAATTCCATAACAATTGTCAGTCCTGGAGGGCTGTAACATTTTTTCAGTTCCATCCTTCTTCCAGTGAGGGAATAATTCTGACCTGGACACCATTTGTGCTTTGGCCGTTCAGGATGGGAATTGAATAGCCACAAAATAAAGCATAATATTGTATGTATGTGTGTGTGTATGTATGTATGTATGTATGTATGTATGTATGTATGTATGTATGTATGTATGTATGTATGTATGTATGTATGTATGCATGCTACCTGTTGCCTGCAATTCACATTTACAGACTGTCTCTATGAGATTTCAAGTGGTTTTACAAACAAATACATATTTTTTATTACAAATACATCTTCTAACCACCAATGTTCCTGATAACATCACATAAGGTTACGCAAAGCAAGTCCCTTATCCTTACTACTTTGATAAATACAAGAGTAGGATTTGTATTGTTTTAAAATACCCTGAAGTGGCCACGGGAAGATGTTTTTACCTGTGTCTATGTTTTAGTGAAAGTGAACCCCCCCCAACAACTGGCTGGAAAGTTATTACATTTGGAAATTGATAGTATCTGGATGCACAGTACATTCAGACCATTTTATCTTGTTTTTGCTGGTTTATCAGAATTGTGTGTGTTGCTAACACAGCACATCTGCCTTCTCATTCACTTATGTGTTACAACGTAAACTGATCTCCACATGCCTACTTTCCATCTTTCCATTGTTGATCTGTCAGTTATTTGAAAATGTTTGTTGTAAGTTGATAGTATGTATTTCTACATGAGGTCAACAAATCAGTGTTTCTACATGCGTTCAACAAGTTTAGCAGTGTTTACATGGGGGGGCTCAGACCCATCCTTAGGAATGTGGAGCCATGGGAACCATAAGATGAAAACGTTAAACTGTCATAGGGAACCATCTCTTGAGGTATAGCACATGTGGCACATTTCCTGTTTGACC
>JACXGJ010009732.1:0-23661 GCA_016801105.1 Esox niger | reverse complement strand
ACACACACACACACACACACACACACACACACCCTACTTGACTTGCAGAGCGTTGGTAGCAGGCCTGCTGGAGATACCGGGTCCAATACAACAGGGGAAAGGTCATGTGGGAAAGGTAAACAGGACGCGTATCCAGAATCCCCAGTCTCTCCACGTGCAAACAGGGAAAACAACTCATGCCTTCATGTTTTGGGACATATTTGCATGTTTTGTGTGAATATCTGAGGTTGTGAATCATCACCATGTGTTTGTATCCAGCTATTCCCAGCAGAGACCCTGTGGTCTCCCATCTAACCCTACGGTTACCCTCAGTCAGCCAGTGACAACACTGGGTCTTACTGGTCCAAAACATCAAAGTGGTGTGGATCTTTCCAGTCAGAAGCATGAAAACAACACTGTGACAAACACGACTCGCATGGCCGGGATACAATGTCCCTTGTCCGTTCCCACTGCACCTCTTTTTGAATCAGATCGCAGGATAAAATTCCAGTTGAGACCATCTGCCTCTGCTCACCGACAGGATCTCAGCTTCATGTTAGTCACTGGGCGACGTGGTTCACGCCAAGGGCACCAACAAAAACTGACCACCATTCAGTTAGTGGGTTTGCCCACAGCATGCTGCTTTCCCTGGACTGGAGACGAATGTTAAGTCAAATTCAGGGACTCAGAGTGTCAAACCATTCATGAATCCTGATGTCCATTTCCTACATTTAACATTATGCAGATATTCTCTTGTCCAAAATACATTTTGAGGGCAAACACTGACAGATTTTTCCCTTTCTCAGCTCTGGGATTGATTACTGGTCCAAGGCTCCAACCTGTAGGTTACCAGCCTCTTCCTTGTCTCTACAGTTTGCTGTGCAAGATCAGAGTCTTTGGCCTGGTGGGGAGACGAGTGTTAGAAGAGGTGGGGCATCTGCCCCGGACAGCTGTGTAAACAGCCTTACAAGCCCATCCAAACCTAGAACAATGTCCAAGAGACTGTATGCGTGGTCCAAACCAACCAGGGTAGAACACAGGTAGGAGTCTGTAACAAAAAGAACACCGGTAGGGGTCAATAAGAAGAACACCGGAAGGAGTCTGTAACAATAAGAACACCAGTAGGGGTCTGTAAGAAGAACACCAGTAGGAGTCTGTAACAAAAAGAACACCGGTAGGGGTCAATAAGAAGAACACCGGAAGGAGTCTGTAATAGGAGAGGACCAGTAGGGGTCTGTAACAAGAAGATCACCGGTAGGGGTCTATAAGAAGAAAAACACTGTTAGAGCTCTGTAAGAAGAACATCAGTAGGGGTCTATAAGAAGAACACTGGAAGGAGTCTGTAACAAGAAGAACACCAGACTGGGTCTGTAACAAGAAAAACACCGGTAGGGATCTAAAAACAAGAAGAACATCAGTAGGGGTCTATAAGAAGAACACTGGAAGGAGTCGGTAACAAGAAGAACACCAGAATGGGTCTGTAATAAGAACACCGGTAGGGGTCTAAAAACAAGAAGAACACCAGTAGGTGTTCATGGACATTTGCCGACATCCTGAGAGCAATTCAGCAGACACTGGCAAGCAGAGCAGTCAAAGACTGGCCGGTTTGGGCTGTTTGCTTTTTTTCCATGTGTCTGTCTGTCGGGGAAGTCAAGTCGAGTGCAGACGGCAGACAGCGAAGATACTCTCAAGCACAGCGGCCTCTCTCTGGCTGGGAAGCAGGCTCATCTCCAGCCAGAACTACACTCTGGCTGGGAAGCAGGCTCAGTCTCCGGCCAGAACTAGGCTCAGTCTCCAGCCAGAACTACACTCTGGCTGGGAAGCAGGCTCAGTCTCTGTGGTTTTCAGCTCCCATGAAGTAGAGCAGTTCCACATTCTGGTGTGTGAATATAATGAGATGCTAAGCGGGACAGGGTGTGGGTGCAAAGATGAGGAGGAAGAGAGACTGGAGGAAATAAAGAGGAGAGAGCAGTAACAGCCGTGGGAGCAGAGGGCAGAGAAGACACTGAAGGGTCAAAGGTTAGCCACGTTGACCCTAACCCCCCAGAAAGGAGCTGGTTCACTCTGACCTGCAGTCCCATTCTGTGAGGCCCTCCAAGCGTTCCAGTAACAAAAGGGGAAGAGACCGTGCCAGTAAAAGAACACACTTGGTCCACGTGGTTGTGGTCTGGAGGACTAAAGAGGACTAGTTCAATTTCTGTAGTAACTTTTATAAGAGACGTAATGTCTTTCCTGCCCACTTGAAGTAATGGCTCATATGGCTTGTTCAGTTGTACCTGTTAGTTAACCCTTATTTAGCTTCCTGGTTGAACCTTTTAATTTGGAGTAGAAACCTTCACAGAACCTGGTCACTAAATTGAACACGAAAAGGTATCACTTGGAACCTGAAGGCTCTTCCACAGGAACATGCGACAAACCCTTCTGTCAGACCAACTGATGCATGAGAATCACAGCCTGCAAATGGCAAGGAACCAAGCACGGCGGGAGACGTATGCAAGATCATTCAACTTTCTCCCTGTAACAAACGGCAATGTGTTCATTCTTTCCAACCAAGCATAGCAGGCAGGGTGGGGGGGTGATGCACTCCTCTGGTATGGGTCTCTGTGTTCGTGTGCAGCCGGGTCCAGTCCTGACAGGGCCATTCAAAGGAGAGAGATGAGAGGTTCTGCTGCTAGTTAGCGTACATCTGCTACTCCGTGAAATGGACATGAGGCGGCCCGGCCTCAGAGGCCACGCGGCGGCCAGACTAACATGGAGAAATGAAATGCAGAACATCAGCCACTCACGGAAACACACACAGGCACGCATAATACATGCACACACACACTCACACACACACACACACACACACACACACACACTCACACACACACAACATACTCACACACACGTGCGTAAACAGGCATGCGTGCAACGGAGTTCGCCACAGATCGACGTGAATATTAGATGTTTATCCAGGTGTGTAAATTGCCGGTAAAATTAGAAAACTGTCCACTAGAGGCAATGGGGAGAGGCCCTGCTGTTTAAACGGTGTCGGTGTTCCACGGGCTGTGATGACAGACGGCCAGTTAAACCGGTGAGGCCTGAGTATGAAGCCGTTGAGGCAGAAATTCACTGTTTGTATAGTTATGTTCTGCCATTCCTCTTAACCATTCAGAGTTCTTACCTAACTCTACCCGAAGTGGCTAACTATGTCCCCTATTGCTTAGAAGTGGCTAACTATGTCCCCTATTGCTTAGAAGTGGCTAACCGTGTCCCCTATTCCTTAGAAGTGGCTAACCGTGTCCCCTATTCCTTAGAAGTGGCTAACCGTGTCCCCTATTCCTTAGAAGTGGCTAACCGTGTCCCCTATTCCTTAGAAGTGGCTAACCGTGTCCCCTATTCCTTAATATCTTGCTTATGATAATCCTTGGCTGAAGCCTTGTTCAGTCTCTCACCTTTAACACCTGTAGACATTTATCTCCCTGATGTGAGCTGTGAGATCAGGTTAACATATACCCATACACACAAACACACAGACAGTTATACACAAATACACACAAACACACACACAGGTTTACACAAATACACACAAACACACACACAGTTATACACAAATACACACAAACACACACACAGTTATACACAAATACACACAAACACACACATTGTTATACACAAATACACACAAACACACACAGTTATATACCCATACACACAAACACACACACACATGCCAGCCCAAAGAAAACCATATACACACAGAGTTATGCACATATACACACACAGTTACACACATATACACACACGCCCACCACCTGCAGGCAAACACACAGACAGTCGTGCAGAATATACAGAAGAAGCAAAGCAAGGTCTCATTGGTGTGTCTGGGTTCCCTGACTTTATGAACTTTGAATGAGAAGCCAAGGCTGATGTTACCATGTGTGAATAAGTTAGACGTAACTGCATGTGTGTATGTGTGTGGGTGTGTGTGTGTGTGTGTGTGTGTGAGTGTGTGTGTGAGTGTGTGTGTGAGCATGCGTGTGTGTGTGTGTGAGCATGCGTGTGTGTGTGTGTGTTTCACCCAGATCACGTGCCCCTGCTCTCTGTTCTCCTGTTCATACTCACTTGTTTTCTATCTGTCAACATGCCTGTTTGGATTATTTCTTTTAACGTGTCTTTCACTGACACAGAATTTGGTTTTCTTACTCCCTCCGTTTTCTCACAGTGCACTTGAAGAGAAAGTTCGTGCTGAGAAGGTGAGCTGGAGAGCACAGCTCCTCGTCTGGTGCTTTGAAAAGGAAATGACACTCCAACTTTATGGGCTAAATTATAGCAGCTGCCTCTTCTATTTCATTCATAACGCTCATTGCTCCAATTACGTCTCTCTTTCTCTCTCTCTCTCTCTCTCTCTCAGGCACACACACACACACACACACACACAGACACACACAAACCCAGAAATGCTCCAGTAACAGGCCCACTGATAGGGTCATCTGAGGGTCAATAAACGCCAGGCTATGAATAGAAGATTCCACATAGTGAGGTACCGATCTACCCACTAACAAACCAAGACCAGGCCTTTCTGATGGCGCTGCTCTCTCTCTTGACAGCAATGCAAAGGCAGGCGACGTCATTTCAGGAATATCTCAAGGGTTAACGCACTGCACAAACTGTGGCTAAACGTTAGGCTGTAACCATAACGAGAAATGGTTTCATTATTCTTTTGGTGCTTTTTATTTGTCTGGGTGACTTCATCGATGAGGTATTCGCTGTTCAGCTCTTCCAACGCCAAGAAATACATAACAGAGAGAGAGAGAGGAAGAGAGGGAAAGAGAGAGAAAGAAGGGAAAAGAGAGACACAAAGACAGGGAGAGAGTTTGGGAATGAGAAAGGAGAGACATAGTGAGAGAGAAGGACTTCCATAAAAGTGTAGTATTTGATTTCCTGTGGATTCTAGCACATCTAGCGGGCAGACAGGCTAACACATAAAGCAGTTTTAGGTTCACGCAAAAGGGGACATGTTTTTCCATGTCACGTCTCGTTTGAGTGTTTAACAATCAAAACCTAAACCCATCACACCCAATAATTGACTCCAGTTGTGTGTTCTTTGGTGCGTGTGTTTTAGCAAGAGAGTTGAATTGATTTACACAATGAAATATCTATTACCATTGTAAAAAACACTATCATAGCCAAAACGGAAGGCAGAGATTCAATCTCCTTACCCCCCCAGTGTGTCTGACAACCCTGAGGGAAGGGATGTTTCTGCAGTAAGAAACACGACCAAATAAGCTCCTTCATTTTCTCTAATTAGTCAGAATGTTTTACTCCTGACCTACTACGGCCTTCTGTTGCTTTGTTCTAGCAGTTCTAGATTTACTGTCTGTTGGTTCAAAGCTGCAGCCGTAAATTCTTCATTTAGAAACGGGACAATGAGGCAGAGTGAGCTGCACATGAGAGCTGAAATGCTGCTTGTTGTGCTTTTATGGTTTTAGAAGGATTAATAAGACAAGCACTGGAACCCACTCAAAGCTAGACCTCGAAAGCTCTGGTCCGAATTCGTTTTAACATCCCATTAAGAAATTCAAATGTGGTGATAAATACTTTAAAAATAGCGAAAGGGCTCTTGGACATTTGCCGCCAGCCACAGGCTTTCAGGCCGTCCACTTGAAGCTCCTGGGGGCACATAAGGAGTCAGTTTTGGGGTGACCCTTTCACACAAAGGCCAAAACCATTGGATATCGTACATCTTACCAACTTAGTGATGCAAATGTGCTATATGTAATTTACCGGTAATAACTAATAATACTTAACAACACAAATTATAAAAGTAATAACAACCAGTCAGTAAAGTTGCGCAAAACTTGCAAAACTCAGTATAGTCTTATTTTACCTTCCTTTGGCTTTCTGGTAAGTTCTGTTACTTGTTCCGTTTCATGCTTTGTGCATTGCCCAAAAGGAATGACAGCAGCTTCTGCACTTTGACCTAGTCACATTTGACCTAGTAACCTTTGACCTAGTCACCTTTGACTGTGAACTTCCTGGATGCGTTATTACCACTGGACAGTATGCACCACAGAACAATAACAGGCGTTTTGTTAGGAAATCGTTTTTTATATGGACACGTTTGACTGATTTAAACGGCAGAGTCATTGGACAGCAAAGCCCAGTTCGTAGTAGAATGATTCTCAACATGTCTGAGGTATGTCATCACTTCTACGGACTCTGTAATCAGCAGCACATTAAATAAGGGGTACTGATTTAGGGGTACATCGTGTGATTTTACTAAATATTGTGTGAGCACAGACAGGGCAATTAAATGATATAATGTCGAGGAGTAATAAATCGGGGCAAATACTATGGAAAATATTACCGTAACGGAAAATGTTACAGGTAGTTGGAGTCCAGAGAGATATTGTAATAATAAAATAGACTCTGATCTCGTAATGACAAAACATCCAGAAAAACATATCTCACCACATAAACTACAAACACACACACACACATGCTCCCCCTAATGAGTTGGTTTGGCTGTTAAGTTGAGGTCGGCAGCTCTCTGGGACTTTACCTCAGAGAAAGCTTGCCCAGTGTGTGTGTGTGTGTGTGTGTGAACTTACTGTTGGCTTAATAACAGGCTGCCCATGGAGTTAACTTCTTCCTAACCTTTAACTAGTGGTTGAAATGGCTTGACATCCTGGCCCAGGTGTGAAAAACCTGATGTCCTGGCTCAGGTGTTAAATGGCTTGACGTCCTGGCCCAGGTGTGAAAAACCTGACGTCCTGGCCCAGGTGTGAAAAGGCTTGACGTCCTGGCCCAGGTGCGAAATGGCTTGACGTCCTTGCCCAGGTGCGAAATGGCTTGACGTCCTGGCCCAGGTGTGAAATGGCTTGACGTCCTTGCCCAGGTGTGAAATGGCTTGACGTCCTGGCCCAGGTGTGAAATGGCTTGACGTTCTGGTGTTTAGGGTCCCATTCATTGGAAGAGGATGGTGAGGACCATCAGGCCTCCAGAGAGAAGCATGAAATGAAAGACATTAAATGAGCAGTAGTCAGATGCTGTGGAGGCAATCACACAAATACATTAACGCCTGAAAATGGGGGGACATGTTTGAAATACTATAGGTGGCACGGAAAATATTTTAAAAAAATTATTGTGATATCCAACAATTACGGAATTCTGTTGTTTAGTAAGATTGGTACGTTTGGGATTTTTTTATGTTCAATATGAGGAAATAAAAGAGAGACAGAGAGAGAGAGTTTGAGAGCCAGAAAGAAAGAGAGTGGGAGCAGGAGAGAGGAGGAAAGACACTGACTTTGGTGAGTGGGCTAGTAATGACCTACAGCTGCCTTGCTTTGTTGGGGGTATAAACCTGTAACCATTATCCATCAAATTTACAGCTTAGGAAAACCATGCGTGTGGCTCCTTAACACCCCTCAGCCTACAGAGGCCACTGTTACCCTTCACTGACCCGGAAGACAACTGGAGCTTGTTGGCAACATAGACCATTTACATGAACTGGATGTTACAGTAGATTGACCATTTACATGCACTGGATGTTACAGTGAATTGACTATTTACATATGCACTGGATGTTACAGTAGATTGACCATTTACATGCACTGGATGTTACAGTGAATTGACTATTTACATATGCACTGGATGTTACAGTGAATTGACTATTTACATATGCACTGGATGTTACAGTGGATTGACCATTTACATATGCACTGGGTGTTACAGTGGATTGGCCATTTATTTACATATGCACTGGGTGTTACAGTGAATTGCACAGTAACATAATTACAAACAGCAAAGGCAGGAGCCCGTTACCATATCTCATTCTACAGTACTTCATTACCGTATCTCACACTACAGTACTTCATTACTGTATCTGACACTACAGTACTTCATTACTGTATCTGACACTACAGTACTTCATTACAGTATCTCACACTACAGTACTTCATTACTGTATCTGACACTACAGTACTTCATTACCATATCTCACACTACAATACTTCATTACCGTATCTCACACTACAGTAATTCATTACCATATCTGACACTACAATACTTCACTACTGTATCTCGTACTACAGTACTTCAATAACGTATCTCATACTACAGTACTTCATTACTTTATCTCATACTACAGTACTTCATTACATACTTAGTACGTAGCCACAGACTGGTTTCAGGTATTTTGTTCTCATATCCCAACCCACTGCCAGAATTGATAAGTTGTAGAGTATTGAAATCAAAAAGGGTTCTAACGTTCTAACGGAATTACTCCACCCCTGCATTAATTAATTAAAATCCACAGACAATAATATAAAATCCAGCACTTAGCCTGTCCCTGCTGCTGCATCGAATAAAACTGGCATATTCAGATCATACAACAGTACTTGTTAAATTGGTAGAAAATATGTTAATTAGCCAGTGACAAGAACCCCATTTCCAGCTGAGCCTGGAAACATTCACACATGAGATCAATAAATGTCTGTCTGTCCATTTGTTTACTCGTCTGAGGGCTCAGACTAACATGCTACTGTACTGCATATGGAATACCAAGACAGACAGGCAGTGTGAGTGTGTGTGTGTGTGTGTGTGTGTGTGCACAGTCTGGTAATGAAGCTCTGGTACTTATAATAAAGTCCTGTGACCAGACCTTTAAGACTAGTCATTAAGCCATTTGGAAAAAGTGGAATCTGAGAGGTCTTTCTCTAAAATGTTTCTAAAAGCAGTGGTGGAAACGGGACTGGTACTGCAGAGAATGTGGGTCATCGAGTTTAAAACATGAGTAGTGCATTTCAATAATAATAACCCGATCCTGGAAGCATGTGTTTCAGAACATTGTTTAGGTTTTAAACCCATAAAACCTGTCCCAAGAAACAAAGAGAGCTAAATCTGAGAAATGCTCCCTTAATGTTCAATCGTAACCTGTTGAATCTTAGGAGGATCTGAGTCCTTGGACCACAGTTTCAGGCAACTCCAAGTCCCTGTCTTTATCCTCCAGGTTGTGCAGCTGATCCGTATTGGGCCTTAAGTCTCTGGATATACAAGATCTCCCCCCAGGACACCAGAATACGACTGAGGATGAATTTGACTGATTGATTGATTGTCAGCTTGAGAAATATCATGCTTGATTAAATAATTGGATCCTTGAATCTTCTTTCTTCATACCTAGAAAACATAGTAGTTGATCCCATTCTGATCCCAAAAAAGATTGGTGTCACTGGAACCATCACCCACCCATCTCAGGCCCACCACATCCCAGGGCCAGAGAGACGCTGCTGTGGCACTGTAATGGCTTCTCTCCAGGGTTGATCTGTAGAGCGTGCTGTTGTGGCCTTCTCAGTAGAGGCTGACTGAGGTTAGGGGATCCTAGAGACTGTGTCTCCAACACTTTTCAGTGACTCACAACTCAGTGTTAAACAGGAAGTAAAACTGGCTAGCTCTGAACTCAGTGATTCAGTCCAATCGGGCTGCGTTGGTCTTGTCTAGCCAGGATCAAGTGAATGAATATCACCTCTGACAGATGAAAACCTTTGCCATAATTGTATTTATATCGTGAAATCCATGCTATAATTTTATTTTTTATTTTTCCCACTTTCCTGAAGAGTGTCTATTTTGGAGATAAAGAGGTTTACTGGTTTATCTGACAGCAGCAACTATGTGTAATTCTTATGAAACATCTCTGAGGATGATTCTTATTAAACATCTTTACATTTCATTTTACTTCATTCATACAAAGAAATCAACTGAGACCAAGGACTTGTTTACAGATGAGACCTGAATTACAACAATATAAACACATAAAATGGACAATAGAAAGATTGTTTGGAAGAAATAAAAAAATTCTTATAAGCACTAAAACAGTTCACTAAAGATCACCCTGAATAGCATTCCATGAGTGTGGGGCAAAATATTCCAAAGCAGTTCTACCCAGGTCGGTTGGAAGCCCCACGGCATCTCCATTACTTTCCACGCCATCTTGAGAGCGTGTTTGGTAGATGCTGCCCTTCCAACTAATGTTCTCTGTTAGACAGTCAGGAGGTATTTGCATGACAGCCTGATAAAAAACATCAACCAATGTCTCACCCTTCTGGATGTCAGTGACACCCAGCCAACTGAAGCCTACAGTAAATCAGACAGTGATGAGTGAAAAAATGTGCACCAGTGATATGCAGTGACTAATGATAGACTGCATCCAGTGATTTGAGTACAGAAGCTGAGGCATGCCTGTTTAGTAAATCAGCATGTGTAGTATATATCCATCCATATTAAATGGAGGAAGGTAGTATCTGTGCGTGTTGTGTGTTTTGTGTTGGTCTGGCCGAAAGCCTGAGATCTTCCTTTTGACAGTGTCTGTGCTTCCTCAAAACCCCGTGACCCCGTCTAGTGGCTCTTGTTCATGGTTCACCCCAGGTCAGGCCATTCTGTCCAGGCCGGCACTGTCTGGCAGCCTGCAGCAGTTCAGTACTACGCTGTAACAGTTATTACCAACACTGGCTGTATGGGCTTGTTTCCACTCACGCTCATTTTCATTTTTTCTCTTTCCTGCTGCGCCCCTCTCCCTCAACTTTGAGCTGAACATCACTGAAGTGGTCCAAGACTCATAAATCTTGTGAACTTTCAGCACGGTCTCATTATTACCGTTCCCCTGACACACATCTCCCTCCACAGGTCCTCATCCTCTTTTCAGTTGCTTGACCTAACAGTACAGTGACGGGACCAACTCACAACATGGCAAGACACGTTTTCTTCTTTTAATTTGGAACCGCTGTATTCCTGACTTTTCCCACAGTGGCCTGACCTACCCAACCTTCTGATGATCCCATTACTTTATAGGTCTTGATGGGTCTTTCAGTTGTATAGATGTTTGTTTTTGTTAACTAGGCAATTATTAAGAGTATATTATTGATTAACAATGACAACAGGAAGAAAAAGCCCTGTGGAGACAGGCCTGGTATAGAGATGAAGTAACCCATTTCAACAGGATTAATTGAGTCTTATAATTAATATGTCATTCCCTGTCTGTATGTCTGGAAACAGGTTCAGCAGAACCTCTCATGTTTTTAACCAATGAGACACAGTTAAAGCTCTGTTTCTTTCTCTGGTAATTCCTACAACTACCACCAGTCTAGTACTGTACCATGGTAAAGTCCACTGATGTCATCTATGACTGTGGAAATAAATTCTACACGTTTTTATGTCTCAAAACATTTTACAATAAATAACTTTAAAAGGTGAAGAAGAAAATGTGTCTCCACACTGAGCATAGCTATACAAGGCAAACTGTCATTTCCCTTTATATCATGTATGCTTGAATACACAGTACATGGATAATGAATAAAAGATCTTTAAAAAAGACCTCCAGTACTTGGAAGAGGACAGTGGTTAAACATAGTGGGACTTTGGCCATAAATATATTTTCAGGTCAGTCATTTGTTAGTGACGCGATACCGTATAATAACCTACCAGGACAGTTTCCATCGGCAACGCACTTCATCTCCAGTCTAAAGTTACCGTCCCTGTGGCTACCAGCCTCAACCGGGCCGCCAACGGGCTCAGCAGACAATCTGCAGGTAAGTGACACTGTTTACCATCTGGCCCTTTCTGTTGCTATGAGTTTTACAATGTGATCTTTTGGAGCGCTGGCTGGCTTTGGCAGTGAGGCTTGAGTAAACTGCATATGTACAAATGCACCATGTCATAATTTGTGTCCGATTGCAGGACAAAATGTTTCAAGGGCCCTTTTGGATTCAAACCACTGTCGATACCACATGAAAAGCGAGTCAGGTTTTAACACTCGTAAACGAACCAGACATTGTGAAGCACATAGTCACGTTTCCCTATCTGAATGTCTTTTAGCCTCTTTTGAGTTACTGCATATGTAAACATGTTTTTGACACACCCCGGATGTTTTTATAGCACTTTAAAATAGCTTTTTATTCACATGCCATGAATAGACAATTTCTCACTTTGGTGCTTTTTTTTTCTCTCTCTTTCTCACTTTGGTGCTTTCTCTCTCTCTCTCTCTCTCTCTCTCTCTCTCTCTCTCTCTCTCTCTCTCTCTCTCTCTCTCTCTCTCTCTCTCTCTATATATATATATATATATATATATATATATATATATATTTAAAAATCATTGTTTGTGAATCAGCAACAGGGTGAGCGTCATGCCTCATCAAGCAATCTAAACAAAGCCACACAGCACTGCGTTCCTAACTCATCACTGTGTTGGCTCGGTTTCACTGACCTGGGTTCAAATGTGGTTCGAGATCTTTCAAACACAATTAGCGTCTGATTTAGACTGATCTGAGTGCCTTTGTTGGGCGCTTCCTCTTCTGCAACGGTTCTATTGGTTCCATTGCGTCAGGCAAGCTCAATCAAGGCCAAAAATGGGTATTTGAAATGATTTCCAATACTATTTGGTCTGGTGTGTTGTTAATGAGAATTCTCATTCACCACCACATACACGAAAACACTGCCCACAGCCGCATCTGTGACTGCCTGGAATAAATGCACTTTCCAACCAGAAACCCAGTGGCTGTGAAATAAACTCTCTCTCTCTCCCTCGTCATAACAATCTCCTGAAGAATTTCTTATTCATGCTATAACCCCGTAACATGCTTTCCCAAAGTGTTCTGTCAATATCCAGCTTGGGACTGTATGCCAAAACACACCCTGTTTCCTGATATATTTCTCATAAGCCGTGATCCAAAGTAGTACCCTATATAGGGCAAGGGGTTCCAATTGGGACAAATTCTTCGAGATCATTTTAATGTCCAAACCAGACCAGTACAAACCAAAGCCACGGAGACACTTAAAGAAAAACAGTATTTTTAGTATAGCTGGAGCTGAAATCACATCAGTTCAATGAAAGTTTTTTTAACAGAGAGAAACAGAAAACGTGATTGAAAACATTTCGCTCACAACCGCCAAACCGTTTATATGAAAATGATGCCCAGATGAAAGACTGGAAAAGGAAAATGTTGATCATATTTCTGCACACAACATTATACAAATGATCACTAGTGAATCATATAATATGCATTAAAAGATATAATACGGAATTGGAAAGAAAATCCAAAAACAAGACCAACTGTAAACTTTTTAAATTCCAGTTCAGAAAGGGCCTTGTTGAGAACGAACTAGCTGAGACAACACAGTCTTCCAGTGAAACACCTCAGTAGCTGTTTGTACACTGGCTAGTTAACAGCAAGTAAACAGCCGGGCAAATGGGTCTAGGAAATAGGGCACTTAGATTTTATAGATTAAAACTGTAACGTTGGCACCTATTAAATCAAGTGTTTACAAAGCTTATAAAACACATAATTTGTGATTACAGGAATATAGATTACAGTTGTTGTCAATTGCATGAGGCCATTTTTGTTGCTATGTATAGCAACGATGACAACATGCTTAATCACATTTAAGAATACCTGATAACATGGTTGTTTAAGAGCCTGGATTGCTTATCTTAGACTTCAGAAACGGGAGGCCTTCCCTGTTAATGTGTCATGATGAGATGTGACACAACGTGACACAATTTAATGCCTCGATGATACAATGGTACAAATCTGAAATAAAAGGTTGAAAACGTGAATAATGCAACAGGCCTAAAAAGAAGAAAAGCCAAAACAATGTGATTGTGTAAAGCAGGCAGGATAAAGTGGTCTGATACATCAGGACTGGATTAGATAACCTGGCATAACATGGCTGTGATGGGCTGGATTAGATAACCTGGCATAACATGGCTGTGCACCAGCACTAAGACAAGAGAGATGAACCATGACAGTCAGATTCAGACCATGACAGTCAGAGAGTGAGACAGATAGAGAGAAAGAGAAAGGGAGAGGGAGACAGAACCTGTCTAGTCGGCATTTTAAGTCTGTGTGAATTGAAAACATTGTTGAGTTTAGGTAAACCTGCAGCTTTCCTCAGGACAGGGTGACTCAGCAGTGACTCCAACACTCAAATTCTAGACCATCACCTTCCACCATCAAGTGGAAAAGCACAATAAAAAAGGCTATTAGCTAATAGTTCAAATATATATTCGCGTCAACAAGCAAGGAAAATCTCATATCTGTTGTTAAAGCAATCTGTACTGATTCAAGTATTTCCAATGATCACAAGTCAAACTTAACTGTCCACAAGCAGTACATTTAAAAACAGATTGTCCACAAGCAGTACAAAACACATAGCAAATAAATTCAGTCACAGTTTTTTGTGCATGCCAACTTTATTGACTAAAACAGTCTCAAATTTAAATAGTATGTGAGGAATTCTGCTGACACTACATTCCCTTGCAGTGACCCGTTTACAAACAAAAGCTGTACAAATTTAAAAGCGTAACAAACTATTTAGATGTCATTAGTAAAAGTTTTTACTATTTAATTCAGAGTAGTCCTGACTGGGCCGAAATGTTGTACTCTTTGGGAAGGTGCGTACTGATGCCTTCTTATCTGACACCTACGTTGCCTTGCTAGGTTTCAATCACCCACACAGGAATTCATGTATTTTAAGGTAAAATAAACACTTACTACATACTGTAGGCATGACTGATTTGAGTCTTCTTCCCAGCTGTCATCCTCTTCTTTGGAACGTCTTTAGCATGCATACTGTCTTCAGAGTGCACATCAAGCTGAGACAGCAATTTGGACTTAAGCAGGATTTTTCATTTAAACTTGGTGTTGACCTGAATGGAAATTAAACAAACAAAATGAAATAATTACAGATAGGTAACCAATAAAACAGGTTAGCGATGCCTCCATGACAAGCAGGAACCGGATGGTTTCCTGATGGTAGAGAAATAAATAAGGCTGGTGTATTTTTTAGGGCACAAGTCATACAATCGTGAATAGTTGTTGCCTGTAGATGGAACTAAATGCACATTTCATGAAACTTCGTCATGTAATATAGAGTTGTGCTCAAAAGTTTGCATACCCTTGGAGAACTGGTAATATACAGTGGGGAGAACAAGTATTTGATACACTGCTGATTTAGCAGATTTTCCTACTTACAAAGCATGTGGATTTCTGTAATTTTTACCATAGGTAGGCTTCAACTGAAAGACAGAATCTAAAACAAAAATCCAAAAAATCACATTGTATGATTTTTAAATAATTAATTAGAATTTTATTGCATGACATAAGCATTTGTTCACCAACCAACCAGTAAGAATTCCGTCTCTCACAGACCGGTTAGTTTTTATTTAAGAAGCGCTCCTGTTCTCCACTCATTACCTGTATTAACTGCAACTGTTTGAAATTGTTACCTGTATAAAAGAAACCTGTCCACACACTCAATCAAACAGACTCCAACCTCTCCACAATGGCCAAGACCAGAGAGCTGTGTAAGGACATCAGGGATAAAATTGTAGACCTGCACAAGGCTGGGATGGACTACAGGACAATAGCCAAGCAGCTTGGTGAGAGGGCAACAACTGTTGGTGCAATTATTAGAAAATGGAAAAAGTTCAAGATGACGGTCAATCTCCTTCGTTCTGGGGCTCCATGCAAGATCTTACCCCGTGGGGCATCAATGATCATGAGGAAGGTGAGGGATCAGCCCATAACTACACAGCAGGACCTGGTCAATGACCTGAAGAGAGCTGGGACCACAGTCTCAACGAAAACCATTAGTAACACACTACGCCGCCATGGATTAAAATCCTGCAGCGCACGCAAGATCCCCCTGCTCAAGCCAGTGCATATCCAGGCCTGTCTGAAGATTGCCAATGACCATCTGGATGATCCAGATGAGGAATGGGAGAAGGTCATGTGGTCTAATGAGACAAAAATTGAGCTTTTTGGTCTAAACTCCACTTGCTGTGTTTGGAGGAAGAAGTAGGATGAGTACAACCCCAAGAACACCATCCCAACCGTGAAGCTTGGAGGTGGAAACATCATTCTTTGGGGATGCTTTTCTGCCAAGGGGACAGGATGACTGCACCGTATTGAGGGGAGGATGGATGGGGCCAATTATCGCGAGATCTTGGCCAACGACCTCCTTCCTTCAGTAAGAGCATTAAAGATGGGTCGTGGCTGGGTCTTCCAGCATGACAACGACCCGAAACACACAGCCAGGGTAACTAAAGAGTGACTCCGTAAGAAGCATCTCAAGGTCCTGGAGTGGCCTAGCCAGTCTCCATACCTGAAACCAATAGAAAATCTTTGGAGGAAGCTGAAAGTCCGTATTGCCCAGCGACAGCCCCAAAACCTGAAGGATCTGGAGAAGGTCTGTATGGAGGTGTGGGCCAAAATCTCTGCTGCTGTGTGTGCAAACCTGGACAAGAACTACAGGACACCTATGATCTCTGTAATTGCAAACAAAGGTTTCTGTACCAAATATTTAGGTATGCTTTTCTGACGTATCAAATACTTGTCATACAATAAAATGTAAATTAATTATTAAAAAATCATACAATATTTTGTTTTTGATTCCGTCTCTCACAGTTGAAGTGTACCTATGATAAAAATTACAGGCCTCTACATGCTTTGTAGGTGGGAAAACCTGCAAAATCAGCAGTGTATCAAATAATTGCTCTCCCCACTGTATATACACAGTCACTAAATGCAGTTTAAAAAACCACAGGTGTGGTAAATTCACCTTTTGCCATTTTCACCTGTGTGTGTCACCTTCTGTGTCTGTAACAAGGCCAAACATTCAAGGGTATGTAAACTTTTGATCAGGGCAATTTGGATGATTTCTGCTATCATTATATTTTAAAAATGAGCCAAACAACTATGTGATAATAAATAATTTCATATGATCACTATCTTTAAATAAAATACAGTTTTTTTGCATGATCAGTCATATTTTCAAAATCAATGTCAGAATTTCACAATTTCTGCCAGGGTATGCAACCTTATGTCCAGAAAATATGCACTTCATGAAACTCTACAATATAGAATAATAAAGCTGATAATGGAAGCTCTGACCATAGAGTAGTTAAATGGCCTGTACGTTCTTCTATTGTAGTCGAAAAACATTGTGCCAAAACATCCTTAAGTGGTAAAGTTGATGTACAGGTTTACAAGTTTATTGTTAATATGGGTGTGATAACTATGTGTTAGGGTGTGTGGATGTATGTGTGGAGAGTTTGGGCATTTGGCTCCAGTAGAAGGTGAAGGACAACTGTCCCTACTAGGAACGTAAGGAAACCAGATATGCTGTTCACTTCTCAAATGGTTTTGAAAGGTGCTGAACGGTTTGTGCTTCCATGCCTACCCTGAGATAATTGCACATCATTGTTCTCTCGTTTGGCCTTTAGCAAAAATGTTTCAGCCATTTCTCTGATGCCAACAATGAAACCCAAACAGATCCCTTCCCTGTCTTTTGACCCTCCACCCTCATTTGAGCGTTCACACGCATATCCGCCATTTTCACTTGTGTCCAAAACCCGAGGGAGTGAACATGACCTGCACAGAGCATGTAACAGCTCAGCACACAGTGTCAGGTTCTGGTGGCCATTGACATCTATTTTCTATAGGCAACCGTGGCAACAAAGGACGCTCAAAAACATTTGTGTGACGTGTCCTTTCTGATAAAACAATCACAGCAGGATCTTATACCGTACAGCTATGTTTCTAACCCATTACTGCAATGTGTTCACCACAATTTTACTGCAGTGGGTTGAATCAGAGTCTTTTAGATAGAGTTGTTTGGATTGTCTTAGGCAAATGTAGCGTAAGTAAAAAAATAAATAAATCTGCTTCCCACTTTCCAGAACATCAACATGTAGACTTTTAAGAAACTCATCCATAGATGCTACATGCCAAGTTAGGTGCCGATCTGTCATTCTGGGTTTTTAAGCGTTCCTCCATTGAAGTTCTGTGGGGTGAATGGAAAAGGAGTCCACAGAAAGAGTACTATGAAAGATGGAGTGGTGTCACTCCTACACTGCTTAGGCCTTGCCTTATGGTAAGTGATAGGTTTAAATATTGAATTTGAACCTCTCTCTAATAAATAAGAAAACAATTAAAAATATTAACAACCATGGCGGTACTTAACAGACACATCTAATTCCACACCCTTTTCATGCATTAGTTCAGGATACCCACATGCATTTATTTGTTGTGGCCTGGGCTATTGACATTTCACCACATTGGCTTCATGTTGTAAAACAGGATTTATTCGTTTGCATGTACATCACAAGTCAAGCAGCCACTTTTTTCTGGGCACAATACATGAGTATATAAAGATATATTTTAAGTTGTTAAACGCAGGACTCAAATGTAGTTAACTCTTCCTGGATTGGACACCTACAGTTGCCAGGTTCAAAAGGTTTGAACATTTAAACCTGTTTGGCTCGTTGTCCAATCATGTTGTAACAGTGATACAGCTGGTTACCGTTAGTTACTGTCAAACCAACAGGACTTTTTATAAAATGCAAGGTGCACACATCCACTTGTACACACACACACACACACACACACGCACACACACACACACACACACTCCTGCACATCCACACACACACACACACACACACACACACAAACTGCTTTGTGAAGGAGCAGCCCAACGCGGAGGCAGAAGCCTGACCGACACCTTAGGGTGGAGTTAACCTTTACTTTGCACAGCTGTGAGGGACGATTCATTGTAGCAGACACAGTCTTTGTTGCACATACACACACACACACACACACACATACATATACTTGAACACACATACACACACAAACACATGCTTACAAAACACACGCACACTTTAGCAGGGCAGAGCCTCACACACAGGCAGCACTTTCCCTCAGAGAGACTGACTGACCGATCCATCCACTTCTTCTTAGGTAAGAACCAATCATGTCTCTATGACTCGCTGCAGGGAATCTTTGCTTGGTTTTCAAATGGTGTTGTTTATAACTGAATGCAGAGCCATGTGACCAGTTACGAGAAATAATAACAATCAATTGACAAGTATTGGGAGCTGATCGATTAGAGCAGGATGGAAGAATAAAATCTGGTTTTGTCATTTTGCATCACAGGTTTTGACATTTGGAATTTGGCTTTTCAGTCGGACATGAAATGTTGCATATTAATACATGGAAAGAAGATCTGTATGTTAAGGGCAGTGTACATGTTCTGGGTTTGGGCAGGATCTGTATGTTAAGGGCAGTGTGCATGTTCTGGGTTTGGGCAGGATCTGTATTTTAACGGCAGTGTACTGGGTTGTGTTCTGGGTTTGGGCAGGATCTGTATTTTAAGGGCAGTGTACTGGGTTGTGTTCTGGGTTTGGGCAGGATCTGTATGTTAAGGGCAGTGTACTGGGTTGTGTTCTGGGTTTGGGCAGGATCTGTATGTTAAGGGCAGTGTGCATGTTCTGGGTTTGGGCAGGATCTGTATTTTAAGGGCAGTGTACTGGGTTGTGTTCTGGGTTTGGGCAGGATCTGTATGTTAAGGGCAGTGTACTGGGTCGTGTTCTGGGTTTGGGCAGGATCTGTATGTTAAGGGCAGTGTACTGGGTCGTGTTCTGGGTTTGTGCGCCAGTTGAATACTGGGTCTTAGTCTCAGACGTTCACCACAGTTTTCCAAGAAACCAAAACTACACACAGATAAGAGCTGGTGATTGTTGGGGGTCAAAGTTTTGTTTTCCGATAATTGGCACGAGACAGATCATTTAAAAACAAGACAATACTTCCGAAATTATTTCATGTTTATATTGTAAACGTTATAATGAGGTCACAAATCAGTGCTACTCATGTGGTAGAATAAAAGAAAAAAGCATGGTAAATATGAAGGCTCTTCTCACCCACACCGACGTCCAAATGTATAAAATGTGGTTTGCATACTGTAACTTCTTTGTTGTTGTAATGTTGTAATCTTTGTTGAGATACAACAAAGTAAGGCAAGAGTTTCCACAGACAACATTCTGCTGACAACGCCAACAAAGGGATATCCTGAGACAGAACATTGTTATCTTAGGTATTTAATTACAGGCTTGTTGAACATATGTAATTATTTGTTCATCCAGATATGTTTGTCGCTTTGGTCGTATTCAAACAAGAATGCGGTAATAATTCACCAAAATGATTTTTTTTAAAACTCTTTTCAAGCACATCTTACATTGGCCGAGTACAACTGACAAACATCATCAGTTTGTCATCTAGAAATACATGTTTCATCTTGAAATATGTTAAGTACATACAGAACTTTACCATCACAATGCTTATTGTTTCTAACTGATCATAATTCAACTATTACATGAATATGCAGTTTTGCAGGTTATGTGCAGAAAGAGAACTACACAATCACAACCCTAAGGCCATACATTAGTTTGCTACTGCAGTGGGATTCAAACCCACAACCTTTGGTATGTCAGCCACAAAAGTCCTCCGCATTGCCTATGTAAAATACAATACCGTCAAATACAGGACATGACTGCCATAGTAGTAACCACAACTGGTAACCATATAAACCATGTGAACACACGTAAAGTCCTTCAGCATAGAGCAGGATAGACAGCAAGGCAGAGGAATGAACCAGGGAGCCACTGGACAGGTTCAAAGCAGCTGTGAACCATCACAAGTACATCTTAGTTGATAAAGCAGGCTTCTACCGGGCCAAAACGCCACAGTGTCAGTGCAATATCATTGGGCAATGTTCAAATGACATGTAAAACACAGAAATTGTTTGCTCATTTTTAACTTCATGTCCTTCTAGCCCGTGACACCTGTGTGGTGTTTGGGGTCATCTGATTGGTAGCAGCTATACGAGCCGACTACAGTTCATTAACACTTTGTCCTGGGATCTACACTGAAGAAAGACCTCCCTTCTCAACATTAGTTGTGTTACCTGAGAGCGTCATAAAATGAAACAGATTACATGTTCATGTTCATAAGACTCAGCTTTCAGCATCCGCCCTTGTCTCACAGACAACAGTCCAGCACAGGGTTTGTTTATTTTACAGACTAATGGTCGGTATTCATGCAGGTCCTCCATACTCAATAATTAAAGGAGCAGAAATGGTATATGACCAACCTACCATGACTAAGAGCTGTGCGTTGTCATGACGAAACACAGAAGTCTTAGTTTTCCGGTGGTTTACCATGGCTTTCAGCCAATCAGCATTAAGGGTTTGAACCACCCAGTGTATAAAACCCTACAGCTCCTGTCAAGACAACCGATCACAGGTCATTCTTCAGCAGACTAGGTGGAATGGCCTCTGTTGTATGTTTTTCCAGATTAGGACCTTAGTTCGTCTCCCTATGGGACAAACTTAGTAACTTCGATGAAACAAACAGGTTGTCAAAATGTGTAAGTTGTAACTTAATTTTGTTTCCCCAGGAGTAAACTGCATTAATGTGCGTTAACTAACACACTGACGGGGAAGATGTTTCTCTTGCTAGCCAGCTAGCCAGCTAGCCAGCTAGCTAGCACATTCTGACTAGTTGTTCAATACCAGCATGTGTTCTTTACATTTTAATATTACCATCTTATATTGACATCATATGTAACAGTGCTGCTGGTATCAATGTGGATTTGCCTTTGTTAAATCATAAAGACAAACATTGAAAAGTGACAATGGCCTGTAAGACTTTGTTGCTTCCAAGTTTTCATTAGAATCTAGAAGACATACTGATCCTGGAATAGCACTTCTTCTATTCTTCTTCACTATTTTGAATATAGTCCCTGAGTTTCTAGTTTGTCTGTGGTTGGAGAGAGGGTTGGTATGACGACTTGATAGTCACTGGCAGAGCAAAAAAGACACTGTTTAGTAAATGTGCTAATCTCTGAAAAACAACCCAAGCCAAGAATAAGGGTTTCATGGTAGAACTCAATTGAATGTCTGAATGTGCATATGCCAAACCGACCCTGTGCCCCTGCCAACTACTGCAGTGGGACACACTTGTGACTTTGGTCATTCAATTTATGTTCCACATTTAAATAAGAAAACAAACATGCATTTCAAATTATGAAACCCTTCAATTTCTGTATATACTGTTTTACGCAGTATTCTCAGAATATGCTTCACTGCACATTGGCCTTCCACAATCAAACGTCACATTCAAGAACTGCACAATGAATGTATGTATCACACTAAAGCACTGCTCAATGAAAGTAAATATCACACTAAAGTACTGCTCAATGAAAGTAAATATCACACTAAAGCACTGCTCAATGAAAGTAAATATCACACTAAAGCACTGCTCAATGAAAGTAAATATCACACTAAAGCACTGCTCAATGTAAGTAAATATCACACTAAAGCACTGCTTAATGTAGATAAATATCACACTAAAGCACTGCTCAATGAAAGTAAATCACACTAAAGCAGTGCTCAATAAAGATAAATACCCTGACTCAACAAGTGCCGGTACAGTAATCGCAATGTTACACCATCTCCAATTGACCAGAACTAAGCTAAACACGTGTTTTGGTCCACCTGGGCCCTCAATGGTTTGGGTAAACCATTACCTATAGTGGAATGTTCTAGAAAGCATTCCTTACCACAGAGGACCTGAAGGTCATATGGGACGACAGAGTGCCCAGACGCCACCCAGGTCAAATACACCGTTCTGAGCCAGTGAACCCTGGATGGGGTGGCAGAATGTTATTTGCTAAATGCTAAGTGAGCATGTTACAGATTTGTAAGCAAGGGCAGTTAGCGATGCAGGAAATAAAACCAGTTAGTTGCTTAAAAGTGGTTTCCCTGTTTGTTTCAACCCCAGAAGAGGGGACTTGCAGCTGGGTGACAGCCACCTAAACTGTCCCGGCTCCCAGCCCTCACCTTGCTCTGACAAAGGCTGAAGGCGATTACAAGAAAACACAAATATACCTGAGACCTGGCTAGAGCCTGCACGCCCGCCCAGTGTCAGTGTGTTTTAGGTGAGAGCATTGAGGAGTGTGGCCTGCTGTGGTTTGATCATGTGTACTGTGGGTGTTGTACTCAGACATGTTGTCTGTACACAGAACCTTTGTTAACAGGCTGTAACTGTGCAGGCACAGGGTTTTAAAAGCACTAACTTGCAGCTTGGAAGGGCACAGACTTTGCACACTATTACTGCTAATAAGCAGTCAAGCAACATGGTGCGTTTCTGCATGTCCAGATGTCCTCATTGGACAGTAAACCCTGGCAAATGATGACTCTTTTGACGTTTTGACGGTCCTCATGTACTATATATATTGTTGGTGTGTGTGTGTTTACTTGATCTTCTATCATTCTGAGTATCTAAATCCCAGACGAACATGTGTAAATATGGAAAAATATTTTTGGATTAGGGCTAAAGGTTAGAGTTTATTTTAGATCAAACGTACATTTTGGATCAGGGTAAAAGCCGCAGAAATCTATGGATTTTGGGGGAGAGGTCAAAGTGAGGTTTAGGGAGTTAACATTTTTGTACGGTAAACAATTGTTGTATAGTGATATTTATGTGTGCATTGATTTGATCCAATATAACTAATGTCTATCATGTCACAATGCAGGTGAGGCAGAACAAGGTGCAGAGCAGGAGGGGGACGTCATTCCTTTTATTACTTCTTAAACAGCCACAAAAACAACAAAACAAGAAGATAACCGCGAGCTGTAGCACAACTAGCATAAACAATAACCCACACAGAGTGAGTGATAACTGGAACGTAAATCATATTTGGGAGCACTTTAATGGCAGCGCAGAGATGCCAAGAGGCAACTCTGCTGTCAGGCCCTGACTGTGGCCCCCAGGCACATAGAGATGCCTAGAGGCAACTCTGCTG
>JACXGJ010009731.1:0-23587 GCA_016801105.1 Esox niger | reverse complement strand
TATATATATATATATATATATATATATATATATATATATATATATATATATATATATACATTTATTATACCATGTTCATTATTAGCTTTGAGGTGGTATTTGATAGACTTTGTAGGAAAATAATTCAAATAAATACAATTATCATAAAATGAGGTTAACGTCAGAAACTACTTCTACAGTACATCTTATAGGGTAAACTCCCGGCTTCATATGCTGTTAGACTTGATTGTTGCTCACTCCTTTGGGGTTTAGACTGAGTTAGGCTTCAAGGAACATGTAAGGGTCACAGATTTTGCTGCAGAATTTGCATACGCTTATTAAACCATCTAAAGTTACACTAACATTCAAAAGTTTGGGGTTAATTAGGAATGTCCTTGTTTTCCATGAAAACATACATGAAATGAGTTTGAGTAGGAATTATAGCAAGATTAATTGGAAATATAGTCATTGACAAGGTTAGAAATAATGATTCTCAGAATCAAGAATAATGGTGTATTTCAAATGTTGTCACCTCACTGTTGATGTTGAGATTTGCGTTTTGGCAGTAATATTTAATGAAGCGGCCAGTTGATAACACATGAGGACTGTTTCCCAAACTAGACACGTATGTGTTTGTCCTCCAACTCAGCCTCCCAGTCCTCTTTCTATCCAGGTTAGAGCCAATTTGCGCTGTTTTGTGAAGGGAGTAGTACACAGCGTTGCACAAGATCTTCAGTTTCTTGGCAATTTCTCTCATGGAATAAACATAATTTCTCAGTTCAAGAATAGACTGAAGAGTTTCAACAGGGCGTTCTTTGTTTCTACATTTTATTTCTAATCAGTATGATTGTATTCTTATGGACAGAAAACTGGCTTTTCTTATGAAAATAACAGCATTTCTACGTGAACACAAACTGTTGAATCATCGTGTTAGTTAAGCCCCAATGCTGTAAAAATGGTGAATGTGCACATGGAAGACAAATCATGCCATAAGTGAGCCAAATGTATTCTTTTTCAAAGTAGTTTTCATGCCCAAGAAATATGGGCAATTTCACGTGAGCTTATTAGAAATTACAAATTAATGACTGTAGAGCATTAAATCTGAAGTACGTAACTATCAAGAACTATCAAGCATGTACAGACCACTACATTTTTACCTTGTCCGCTCGCCTCTTTATCCAAAGAAATGTAGCTAGTTAACCAAATTGGCCGATCGTTTTGCCATGTATGTGTGCGATCTGGGCTATCACTAATCTTGCCGATGTCGATATTTAAACGGAAGATCGAAAGCAGTTTAGAGTGTCAAGTGGAGGTCGGCTGTACGTATGAACGATCAAATGAAATGTGTAGCCAGGAAATGGGTCTGCGATGAGCTATGCGTTTACTTTGTACAATCCTGCGCGGTCTTTTGTGTGGCCATTTCTATCCTGACCTAAGACCTCATTTGGTGACAAGATATTTTTGCTACAAAACAGTTACAGAGAACTCAAGTACACAAACTATCTCGAAAACAAGTTAGCTAGCTTGGTTATAGGTGAAGGTAAGCAAATTGTGTTTCTATCTAATAATGTGAACTACAATAATGTGCGCAGTGTACCTAACTAGCTAACCAAAACATGTTTAGCCAAATGTGCAGTTACCTCTCCCACTGTGTTGAGGAACAGAGGCAAAGTTGTGGTATACCGATGTTCTTGCATGGTGGTCCCCTTATGCTGACAAAGTCCACATTTTAAACACTTTGTTCAGATCTCCACACAACCAGCCAAAGGATGGAAGCAATACCCAGCACTAGTACTCTTTGTAACAGGTAATATTCTGTGTACGGATGTATTTATTTTCAAATGTATGTATTTGTAATACTACACATATAATTATTTGTATTACCTTCATTTGATTTATATATGAAAGAACAACAAATTGTTGAAAAGGCTTTTTTACCAAAATATTTTAGTCAAGATATTTTACTAGAGTAACTGTCTATTTATATATTTTACTCACTTGATACTTTCCTACATCAGATAAAACATCATGCCAAGTCTAATTGTCATCTGTTACAGAATATTTTTAAGATTGCAGAGCGGTGGGAGAAATCATGTGTGACAACAGACCTCAACACTAACTAGGAGGAAGAATGCCAAAGAGGCCGACAACATATTAAGTGAGAAAATACTTGTTATTTTATTACTTTAGCCTGATGTAGGAAAGTATCAAGTGAGTAAAATATATATAGACATTTACTCTAGTAAAATATCTTGACTCAAATATTTTGGTAAAAAAGCCTTTTCAACAATTTGTTGTTCTTTCATATATAAATCAAAAAGACTCCGGTCATCCTCCTCCTCAACAGCCAACAGGTGGAGGAAGATCATCTTTCAACATATCTCAACAATACCTCTCCACTAAAAAAAGGAAAGTAGGCTCCTCTGAAAGCCACTCCTCCATTGGTTGCTAGAGCAAACACAAACCACCAGAAAGGCATTAGTAGTGACAAGTGATACAGAAGCATCAACAGGGTCAGATATGAAGTAACATTATACTTATTTTGATGTTTGTTCTTTAAGTCACTAGTCATCCAGATCCAAGTTCCAGGCCAGACCAGAGCAGACCAGTATCTGAAAGGAATTCACTTAAATAGACATTGTGTTTAAACTACCAGAACACAGGTGCGCACAGTGAACATACACATGCCACGATACAGGGCTGCTTGAAAACCTACTGTGACACAGCTTGACCATATTTTCATATCTTCTATTTGTGTCCCAACAGCAATTTGGAGGCCAGGAGTGGACGACCAACCTACAACTTCAAGTCAAATGGAAGAACGTAACACTCTTGGATGTAGGTTGAATGAGTAAAACACAAAACAACAGTCCTGTAGTCCTGTTATACTTTCAGTGTAACTCAGCCCTGTACTTGTCTCTTCTAGCTCCAAGACCTTGTTTTCAGACCTGTGAGCAACGTGTCCCACCAAACTCTACAGGTACTTGTTCTTTAACATTATGAATCAAATAACTGGAGGGTCCCTTGGAAATACTTTTAAAGACTTTGCACCTACTTCAAATACTCGATTCAATGTTAAAACTGTAACCCGGTCAATGACACTGAAGGATGCTCTTATGTGTAAGTTCAACACTTGCTTAGTATTAGAGAAGTTAAACAGTGGTAGACAAAACCAACTCATTAGAAATGTGGATGCTGCCCGTACTTCAGTGATTCCTCAGGAAATGTATCTTGCTGTGGTGGGAATGTTGTTGAGTGTGCCCGCCCTCCATCTATTCTCTCTTTCCTTCCTCACTTCCTCTTCTGTTATCACCACCTCTTCTTTCCTCTCTTCTATCCTCTGTTCCACTATGGTCAACTCTCTCCTCTTCCATGTATCTTGTTGGCACTCTACTTTCTGTACCACTATGTCCCTCATTATCAAGACTATTGTCTCTCCTGCCTACTGAAGTAATGCGTACACTTGTAAAACTGCAGACAATAACCTATAAAAATAATTTATCCTAATTAATAAAGGTATTCTGATTCAAGTATAATACATCATTAAATCCAACTTTGAAGTTGCCTGACACTTGACCCTGCTCCCCCATTCTCTTTTGTTGCAATTGCTTAAACCTATTACTCCTGGAGAAAATCACATTGAAAACCGATACATTTATGTAACATATAATGTTGGATGAACAATCATGGATAAGCATGGAAATAGTCATGTTAGTGTTAGCTCGAGATTGAAAGGGTAGGGACAGCTGGAGGGAGAGACCTGCAGAAGAAGAGGACGATTAATTAGTAGCCTATATATTGCACAATAGTTGGATGTTTTTGTTTAGGCTACTTTCGTTTTTTCCATGTTTCGTAAATTGTACATTCTGTAAATATAGTGCATACCTTAATCTTTATCTTGTCTCCTCACTTTACATCAGCATTTGATTTATAACATTTCGACAGTAGAGCAATTAAATGTCAGCAGTAGAGCTATTAATTGTCGGCAGTAGAGCTATTAATTGTCGGCAGTAGAGCTATTAATTGTCGGCAGTAGAGCTATTAATTGTCGGCAGTAGAGCTATTAAACATCGGCATTATAGCTATTAAACGTCGGCAGTAGAGCTATTAAACGTCAGCGGAGATGCGTCATTCAAACATCAGCGGAAGGGAAAAATCAACGTCTTCTTGACATCTTGCCGATGAGCAGCCAGCGTCTATACTGCATTCCGACGACATCTCGTGCATATGTTGGGCTGACATCGATAAGACGTACGTGTGTTATCTGGGAGCCAGTTAGTAACAGTATGAGGTTTTTCCTAGGCCGCTAACATTGTCCTTGCTGGCAAGCGGACATTATTAGCAGCTGGAAGTTGTAGCAAGAACTGGTTAGACGTAAAATCAGTAACTATAGCCATGTCGGCTCTGTCTGTATAGATAGCCATATTAACAAAAATAAGGGTATTACTACCAACAGTGTGAGGTTCACTAGGTAGCTAGTGTTTTGGCTAACCATACTTACTTATTTAACAGAAGAATTGCCACATTGGTTTTGCAGTTTAATGCTTATTACACCTTGAGCTCCATCCGTCGCAGATAGGCAGCTGCACCAACTCGTGTTTTCAAACAGCATCTATCTGCCTCACTTTTGGCAGATTTGCTTTCTTTTGATCTAAACTGTATTTTCTTAGGTACCATTACATTCTTAACTTCAATTTTTTTTATAAAATTGGCTAGCGTCCCTCGCTGCTTGATCAACAGAAATTTTCTTTCAACATCAGCTGTTTGTTTGATACGTCAAACGCATCACTTCCTGTGCGCAGGAACATTGAACATCTTTCCCGTCACTGCATGAGTCAACCACTATTATCCTTAGCAGCAATACACCGTAATCCGAGGTTGTATTAGATCAGGGGTGTCCAAACTTTTTGCAAAGAGGGCCAGATTTGATAAAGTGAAGATGCCCGGGGGCCAATAGTTTGTTGGGACATTTTTTAACTACAAAAGTTTCATGCAAATACACACGGTTATAAAACAATTTTCATTGTCAAAAATTATCTTTATTTTTCAAATGACAAAATAACCAAATATAAGGCAGATGTGAACAACTCTAAAAACACAAATTCTGCCTTTCATTCATATCTGGAGAGTCAGATAACATTGAACAAACTGTATGAAATACCTTAAATTTACATGAGTTAAAAAATATCTTTGCCTCATGAACATTTAAAACAGGAGTTATGAGTAATGCAAAGTTGTCTGTTATTATTAATTCTTAAAACAAGTGAATTTTGCTCTTGTCATTTACAATATCTTTCAGAAAATAATAGTTTGTGTCACATCTACAGGTTCATAACATCAACAGTAATAACCAAATCTTATTCAAGAGTTTAATAAAAACAAGTGCCATAAATCCAAGTGCATAAATGTTTTTTTGGCTTTTCACTGTCGATAGTGACAGATGTTACCGTCCAAATACTCAATTTCAGATTGATCAAGAAACAGATAACTTGCTGACACTAATGAGAAGGGTGATACTGAGATCTGGATTGCAGTAAAGAGGCCAGGTCTGGTTTGAGGGCAGTGGTTGAAATGCGTAAAATATCACGCAAGTGGGAGTCACTTAGTCTTGACCGCAATCGGTTCTTGTTTAAGTTCATGACAGAAAATGTCTTCTCACACAAATATGTGGAGCCGAATAAGCTCAGCATTTTCTTAGCAAATGTTCACATTTCTGGAAACCTGTCTTTATCCAGCTTGCAGTAAAAGTCAACAAGAGAAAGCTGCTGGTGTTTGCCGCGCCATTCATCGTCACACTGCAGCTCAATGAGTTCCAGCTGCAGCTGTGGAGGAGCATCATCAGGGTCCAGGGAGAAGGGAGAAGAGAAAAGCAGCATGTCCTTTTCAATAACTGCAAAATCCCGAAAGCGTTTGTTAAATTCCACAGAAAGAGATGCGATAGCTGTTGCATAACTCTTCATTTGCGCACCGATGTTGTCCTGTGGGAAACAGTCAATGACCTCTTTCAAAGCCGGGAAGTGCGCGGTGCAGGGCTCTGTTTGGGACAAGTGTCTTTGGAAAAGTTGCAGCTTGGTTCCAAAGGCTTTGATGTGAGCGTATAGCTGGTTCCCCACTGCATCTCGTCCTTGAAGAT
This sequence comes from Esox niger, assembly GCA_016801105.1. NCBI lineage: Eukaryota > Metazoa > Chordata > Actinopteri > Esociformes > Esocidae > Esox > Esox niger. The sequence continues at coordinate 17,475 of JACXGJ010009731.1, read as the reverse complement.
TAACATTCAGCAAATTCAGATGCTTCGTTATGTCAACCAAAAAAGCCAAATCTGCCAGCCATACAGGATCGGTCAGTTCTTCCATCGGCTGCCCCTTTTCACTCAAAAACTGTCCAATTTCCTCTCTGAGAGCGAAAAATCGCTGCAGTGCAGACCCCGACTAAGCCACCTCACATCGTTGTGATATATTACGTCTCCGTATTTAGCCTGGATGTCAAACAAGAACTGCTGAAACTGTCGTTGGTATAGTGCTTTAAAGCGAATAGAATTGATTGCCTTTACCACTGGTTTCATAACATGATCAAATTTGAGATGTTGAATTATACAGTGAAGTTTAATGGCGTTACCTCCTTCTTCGCTGACTTTATTGCTGATCAGTGTGGGCAATCCACTTCGCTCACCAGCCATGGCAGGCGCACCATCGGTAATGATCCCAGAAACTTTACTCCATAGTAGTTTCATATCATCAACAGCTTCACAAACAGAAACGAATAAATCCGATCCTCTGGTTTGGCCTTTCATGCTTTGGAGGTCCAGCAGCTCCTCTGTTATGTTCATGTTGTTGTCAACTCCTCTTAAAAAAATCAGTATCTGTGCAGTGTCAGATGGATCTGTGCTTCCATCGCAGGCTAATGAGAAATAATCAAAAGCCTCTCCCCTGTCCCCCAGTTGTCTCTGAATATCCGACGATATGTCCTCAACTCTCCTTGCCAAAGTGTTACGTGCCAGGCAAACATTCGCAAATTCTTGCTTCTTCTCAGGGCAAATGTTCTTCACCATTTTCATAACACAGTCTTTGATAAATGTACCTTCAGTAAAAGGTTTGCCATGTTTAGCTATTAACATGGCCACTTCCGTAGCTTGCTTTGGTGATATTTTCTTTTGACTCACAGGCCCGCATGAAGAATCGCTGTTGTGATGCCAGTGCAGCTTGGAGCTGCTTCACTTTTTCAGCACGATCACTCCCTGTTAGCTTGTCGTATGTGTTAGCATGTTTAGTCTGGTAGAGTCTCTTTGCGTTGAAATCCTTAAACAAGGCAACCGTCTTTTTACAAATTAGACAAACACAATTGCCTTGAGTTTCAGTGAAGAAGTATTATATTTCCCATCTCTCTTGAAAGCGGCGGCCCTCACTGTCAACTTTCCTCATTTTCTTTGCAATGGCCATGGCAGAAATGAGCGGAGATTTCGCGGCACGGATCCAGAGACTGATAGTATTAAAGTGGAGCTACCACCATTTGGTGTAAGGAGGAATTACAGTTTCAAGTTTTATGATTTATTTATTCTGTTTGACAGTGAAGGCGGGCCATAAATAATACATTATAAGACCGAAGCTGCGGGCCGTATGAAATCTGAGGGGACTTTGTACATGCCTGTATTAGATGTAGGCCCGGGTCCATCTGATATGGTAGGTATTCATCCACGATACAGATTAATAGAACAGCGATGTAGTAATACAAAAAACGTATGTACTTCAGCTTTAACATAAATGCAAATCCTTAATAAAAAGCAAATTGTGACCGAAAGCTTGGCTAATTTACAGGAAATTTGACATCAGCGGTTTTCTGGCAAAATGAGCAGAGCAGTTGAGCACTCTCAAATTAAAGCATTAGCCTTGTAATGGGTAGTTTATTTTGCATGTAATTTCACTACTTGCTCAGAGTTCCAGAATTTGATTATGATATCACAATACTTTTAATCCGCTGCTGCCTAAAAACACCACGCTGCTTACTAGTTATGCATCTAATTTCAGATTTTGACTGGTTAATATTACATTAGCAAACTACTACCGGCAGTATTACTGTTAAAAGGTGTACTGAATAATTATTAAACAACTGTAAAAAATGCTGAGTATTGCGGCGCAAAATGGTATGGGTATGAATGTGGTGGTCCAAATTAAGCTGGCAAGTTTATTTATGATGGATACATATGCCTGCTTTTTGTTGTATTTGCCTGAAGACCAATCACACTGTAGATGCTACAGGGTGAACAAGAATGCTGATGCATCAGGGCAATATTCCATGTTGTGTGAACTTCAGTTGAAGTAGTTGTGCAACGTAGAGCTGAACCAGGAGTAATTGTTGTTATTATCTAGGCAAAGAAAGAAACAGTGAATAGACTACTGTATGTGAGAGCTAAAAGTGAAACTATCGTAACATAGGATGGCTGGCTGGATAACTGGCTAGCTAACAAATTACTTTGACAAGGATAAATAAATCCGGCTGAGTGTCACTACAGTGTCGCTACTCTATCTAGTAATGAAGCCTATACCCAGCGAACTAGCTAGTAGCGTAGCGATATAATGCTAGGTTTTAGTCAGACATAAAACAAACAATTATCTGAGTCAACCGTACAAATAGCTAGTTGGTCGCAATAGCTCAAGCCATTTCTTCCAATTACGTGTGTATAAACAGCTGACAAGTTTTCTGAATAGTACTTCAGGAGAGATTACATTTCGTAGCTCTCAAACCAAGACCTGATGTAAGACTAAAGGCAAGTGACTGATTGGCTGGAGCACAAGCCAAGTTGGTGTAAAGAAAGCTGGCGAAGAGAACTCTATTAGCCTCATTGGATTGCAACTACAAATCGTTTTTGCAAAACTAATGCGGAATGTTTGCATCAAGATTCTGTAAACAAACCACAAACACAGTTTGCTATCCACAAATATGATATGTTCCACAAACTCAGATGTCACTCACAAATATCTCTTCACCTGATGAAAATAGTTTTATGATTGCGGATCGTAATTGGATCGTATTGAAAACAGCTCAGTAAAAGTATTGCAATGTATATTTATATAGAAAGAATACATTTGAGCTACAGTGGCTTTCAAAAGAATTCACAGCCCCCACACAGAGTTTTACAACAGGAAAACAAAATGGTTTTAATCAGAAGTTTTTTTCCACTGATCAACACAAAAGTCCATAATGTCAAAGTGAAAAATGTGTCAATGTCACATTTCTCTCTGGTGCTGATCCTTCCCCAGCCTGTTGCAGCTCCAGCAATCTAACGTTTCCCATCCATCTTGAACACACCAGTTATATATTTTGTTCATGCAGCACTATAGCAATCCTTTTCTTTATCGGGGGTTACATCTCCTCCGAGTGCATTGTGTCGTTGGAAACAATCCCGCGCCTGACTCTAATTCCTATATATACTCACCTTGACAGTCTAATTGAATTACAAATAAGTAGTCACCCCTTATGAAACACCCGAATGAGCTGTGGTGCAACCAACTGTCTTTGGGCGATGAGGGCTCTTGTCAGAGAGGCCACCATTGGGCCTATATCAAATCTAACAGAGGTAAAGTCTTCAATGGCTAAGCTGACGGACACTGTGCATAAGGCAACAATAGTCAACATAGCATTGTATCGTGAAGTAGCATCTTGCTATGGGGATGCTATTCTGCATGGAAGGCTTGGAAAACGAGTTCATATAAATGCCCAAATCGATGCAGCTATATACAGAGAAATCTGAGAGATTGCATCCTTGATATATCGGCCTGGGTACAGGGAAAGCACATCTTCATCTTTGCAAGCAAGCAGAATCGCCTTTCTCAACCATGCATGTACATCCTGAGGAAGACATACTTTATGTAAAAATTATGGGTTAGCCTACAGGGACATTCCTTTGCCCTCAACCATTTATTTCAATTTGTCCAAAGAGGTTATAAAGCTTTTGACTGAGCAGCGTTCCAGGACAGAGGATTTTTTTTGGGAGAGAAACTGCCATAGATAGCCATTAGCAAGACCTCTATGACCAGAGTTAGATCCCAAGGTGGAACACACAGAATACAGCACAGGTTGTCTTAACTTTAGGAACCGGAAGACAAGAGGGACCAGACAGGTGACTAGCTGTCTAGTCTCACACCAAGAGGAGAATATTCTCGATCTGAAGGCAAAGAGTGAAGGAGCAGATTGGGTTCAGTGGATATTTTACAGGGTGGCCCACAGCTGAAGGGAAGCTGGGATTTCTTTCTCAAACAGGTCTTTATGAACCAAGATCATTTTGTAAACACCAGCTCAGGGTGAAAGCAGCACTTCTTGGCGGTAAGAAGGTCTGTTCTGGAGAGGAGGTCCACAACACAGTCCAATACTTTTGCACATAACAATTGTGGGCAATGCCCAGAACAATGGATCCGCTGCCACCTGAAGGCCATGCATTGACTTTCTGACTTTGGGGAAGAGCTTTTACCTCCAAAACCAATTTCACTGATTTGCCTCCCAAGACTAATCCCCATCCAGTCCGAGAGTCTACAGTCATAACCTTTCTGGAAGGCAGGCAGAATTAGCATGTCAAGCTTTGTAGTCTCCACAGAATGTGCTGTTGTTTTGGTGTGCTTACAACTTTCACTGGCACTATTGGCAGTAAGGTGAAAGACACTTGGTGGCAAAATCTGAAAGGGGCTCTAGGTTATTTTACCATTTAGTTTTTCCAACTTCAAATCAACATCGTTTAGGCCTCTGAGTTTTGATAATCGTGTTAATCTTGTCAGGGCAATGTGGTGTTTGGCAATATATTTGCATCAAATCCGTCGACGAATGTTCTTGTCTAAATATGGATACAAGGTATGTTCCCTCTGCTCCCTTTGTCTTTGTGTGTTATTGTCTCACTATCATGAGCATTGTCAAGCTCACATTAAAGAAAACAGAAACACCGACTCCGCTATCCGCTCCTCCTTGCTCACCTCAAAGAGCTGACAGAATAACACACCTAAAACGAAAACGCTCAAGGATGGAGCACGGAGCCGAAAAAGAGGCCGATGTTGCGGAGGTCCTACGGGATCATTCCACCACCTAGAGTTGGTCCAGCTTGCTCCCGCAGTACCTGTCGTATTACCGCCTCCCCAGCCTGTACCTCCCAGTCTCGGAGCGATGCACATCCCGCTCCCCCGGGATTACAACGGGATGGCGGACCGCTGCTGGGGTTTCCTGCTTCAGGTGGACATCGCTCTCCAGGCGATTCATCCTGTGCCGACAGATGCCCAGAAGATCTCCTCACTCGTCTCCTGCCTGTCCGGAAAAGCCCTGGAATGGGCCACCGCCGTGTGGAATACCGAGGGGTCCATCCGGGGCAGCTACGGGGAGTTCGTTGGTCACTTCCGAGTCATCTTTGACCATCCGCACAAGGGGAGAGAGACGGGCGAACGACTCTTCCATCTACGGCAGGGGACGAGATCGGCGCAGGAGTTCGCACTGGAGTTCCGAACCCTGGCAGCGGGTTCTGGGTGGAACGACCGGGCCCTTTTCGACCACTACCGCTGTAGCCTTCGGGAGGACGTCCAAAGGGAGCTAGCATGTCGAGACGTGATCCTCTCTTTTGAACAGCTAGCTGAAACATCGATCTGTCTCGATAATATGCTGGCTGCCCGAGGACGTCCTAGCGGAGGCCCGGCTGTTCCACCCCATCACATCGACGCCGCCGTCCCCATGGATCTGGGAACGGCTGCACTCCCGGGCAGAGGGCGAGGAGGAGGCGACAGGCATGGCACTCCGCATCACCCCAGTTACCTCATGCACATTCACCGATTGCTTTTCCGCTCACTCTCTGCACCGTCGCTGTTGAATTCCCCGGTTTTCCATCACTTTCCCAGTGTAAGGCGCTAGTAGATTCAGGCGCTGCTGGGAATTTTATCGACAGGGCTTTCGCATTACGCGCACGCATTCCCCTCCAGGTCCTCACCAGCCCCCTACCTGTGAGAGCGTTAGATAACCGGCCACTAGGGTCAGGCTTTGTTAGGGAATGTACTGTCCCACTTCTTATGATCACCTGTCACCAACACCGCGTAACTATTTCGTTTAACGTTCTGGATTTCCCCGCGTTCCCTGTAGTTCTTGGTTTCCCCTGGCTTTCTCTCCATGACCCTATCATTTCGTGGTCTAGTCAGGTCCTTTCGGGGTGGTTGCGGAAGTACCAAGGTAGGTGTTTGGGTGTTTCCGTGGGTTCGACCACGGTGGAAAGTCCAGACAGTGCTCCCGCCGTTCCAATTCCTCCCGAATACAGGGACTTAGCCGCGGTCTTCTCCAAGGCTAAGGCCTCTGTGTTACCGCCTCATAGGCCGGGGGATTGCGCGATAAACCTCTTAAGTGAAGCCGCACTCCCTAAGGGTCGCGTGTATCCCCTGTCTCGCACCGAGACTGCGGCGATGTCCGCGTATGTTGAGGAAGCGTTAGGGCAGGGATACATTAGGCCTTCCAAGTCACCGGTCTCCTCGAGTTTCTTCTTTGTGAAAAAGGACGGTGGTTTGCGCCCATGCATCGATTACAGGGCGCTGAATAAAATCACCATCCCGTTCCGATACCCTCTCCCCTTAATCTCTGCGGAGGTCGAGAGAATGCACGGGGCCCGCTTTTTCACAAAATTGGACCTCAGGAGTGCCTATAACCTGGTGCGTATCCGGAAAGGGGACGAATGGAAAACAGCCTTCAGTACTACCACTGGCCATTACGAATATTTAGTGATGCCGTACGGTTTAATGAATGCTCCATCATTCTTTCAATCATTCATCAACGACGTTTTCAGGGACATGTTATGCGAAGGGGTAGTTGTGTATATTGACGACATTTTGATTTATACATGGTGCGTAAAGTGCTTGCTAGACTGTTGGAACATGAACTGTACGTGAAAGCCGAAAAGTGTCTGTTTTTCCAGTCGTTCGTGTCCTTCCTGGGGTACCGTTTCTCGCGCACGGGTTTGGCTATGGAGGAGAACCACATTGATGCCGTGCGTAATTGGCCGACCCCAACCACGGTAAAGGGCGTGCAACGATTTTTAGGCTTTTCTAATTATTACAGGAGGTTTATCCGGGGCTTTAGTCAGGTCGTGGCTCCGATCACCTCCCTCCTGAGGGGTGGGGCGACACCGTTACGGTGGACCACGGATGCGGAACGGGCGTTTGTGGAACTGAAACACCGGTTCACCACCGCTCCGGTCCTGGCTCATCCCGACCCGTCGCTCCAGTTCGTTGTGGAGGTGGACGCATCCAAGTGTGGTCTTGGGGCCGTCCTCTCCCAACGAACGGGGAGTCGGAACACGCTCCGTCCTTGTGCTTTCTTTTCACAGAAACTCAGTGCAGCGGAGCGTAATTACGATGTCGGTGATCGTGAGCTATTGGCCGTGGTTAGAGCCCTGTTGGCGTGGCGGCACTGGTTAGAGGGGGCCGAGCACCCTTTCCTCATCTGGACTGACCACCGTAACCTGGAGTACATGCGGGCAGCGAGGAGGCTGACCCCTCGCCAGGCCAGGTGGGCTATGTTCTTCTCCCAGTTTGTGTTCGCTCTCACTTACAGGCCGGGAAGTAAGAACGTCAGGGCCGACGCGCTGTCTCGCCAGCATGACACGGAGGTGCGGCTGGTGGATGACACTCCCGTACTACCGGCATCATGTATAGTGGCACCGGTGGTGTGGGAGTTGGACGCGGATATCGTTCGTGCGCAGCGTGATGAGCCCTCTCCGCCCTCATGCCCTGAGTCTGTCCGTGACCGGCTCATCTACTGGGCCCATACCTCTCCCTCCTCCGGTCATCCTGGTATTGGACAGACCCTGGGGGCCCTGGCCGGTAAATACTGGTGGCCCACCTTGGCTAAGGACGTGAGGCTGTACGTCTCTTCCTGCTCTGTGTGCGCCCAGAGTAAGGCACCCCGACACCTGCCTATGGGTAAGTTGCACCCCTTACCCATTCCACAACGGCCATGGACCCACCTGTCTGTGGATTTTCTAACTGATCTTCCCCTTTCCCAGGGCCATACCACCATCCTGGTCGTTGTGGACCGGTTTTCTAAGTCCTGTCGTCTCTTACCTCTGCCCGGTCTCCCCACGGCCCTGCAGACCGCCGAGGCTCTCTTTACTCACGTCTTCCGGCACTATGGGGTGCCCGAGGACATTGTGTCGGACCGGGGCCCCCAGTTTACGTCCAGGGTGTGGAAAGCCTTTATGCAGCACCTGGGGGTCTCGGTCAGCCTGACCTCGGGCTACCAACCCCATTCCAACGGGCAGGTGGAGCGTGTAAATCAGGACGTGGGAAGGCTCCTTCGGTCCTATTGCCAGGACCGGCCAGGGGAGTTCCTGCCTTGGGTAGAGTACGCCCTGAACTCCCGGCACCACTCCTCCACAGGGATTTCCCCCTTTCAGTGTGTCCTGGGGTATCAGCCGGTCCTGGCCCGCTGGACCCCGAGCCAGACCGGTACCCCTGCGGTGGACGACTGGTTCCGGCGGGCAGCGGGCACATGGGAGGCTGTGCAGGCTCGCCTCAGGCTCGCTGTCCGTCGCCAAAAGACCTTTGCTGATCGCCACCGCGGGGAAGCCCCGGTCTATCGCCCGGGCGACCGCGTCTGGCTCTCCACCAGGGACCTGCCCCTCCACCTGCCCTGCCGGAAGCTGAGCCCGCGGTTTGTGGGGCCCTTTAAAGTCCTGAAGAGAGTAAACGAGGTAACTTATCGGTTGCGTCTCCCTCCTGACTACCGTATTAACCCCTCGTTCCATGTGTCTCTCCTCAGGCCGATGGTGGCTGGTCCCCTCCAGGGGTGTGAGGTGCGGGAGGTCCCTCCCCCTCCTCTCGACATCGAGGGGGCTCCGGCGTACTCCGTTCGTGCCGTCATTGACTCGAGACGCCGGGTTGGGGGCCTCCAGTACCTCGTGGAGTGGGAGGGGTACGGTCCGGGGAGCGGAGCTGGATCCCGAGGCGGGATGTGCTGGCTCCTGCCCTTCTACACGACTTCCATCGCTGTCGTCCGGATCGTCCTGCTCCGCGCCCTCCGGGTCGAGCCCGGGGTCGGTGTCATCGCACGGCTGGAGCCGCGCGTCGGGGGGGGGGGTACTGTGACGAATACGCCATCTACTGCCCATCCTCCCCCTGCAGGAGGCGGGCTTTGGCGTTCGACGTCACCGGCCTTCTGAAACCATTGCCCTGCTCATTAACTCATTGCACCTGTTGTCTCGTCTAGCGCACCTGATCATCATTAAGTCATTCCCTTCAGTATTTATGTTCCCTCTGCTCCCTTTGTCTTTGTGTGTTATTGTCTCACTATCATGAGCATTGTCAAGCTCACATTAAAGAAAACAGAAACACAGATTCCGCTATCCGCTCCTCCTTGCTCACCTCAAAGAGCTGACAGGTATTGATTTATTGATTAATTTACTTGTACATATTTTTCAATTAATGAAATGCCAGTATGGATCTAAAAATCCCTGTATGGAAAAAATTTATGGAAATAACCCAAATAACTATCTTCAGATTTTGCTGCAAACTGTTATGGGGAAAATGTTGTGTCATTATTTAAGTCTATAGCACGCAATGTCTGTTAAAAATAACTTGGAGAGTATATGGCACAACTGTGAAACTTTTTTGAACAGGGCAGTTGTCAGGGCAGCCACCAAGATAATAAATATTTATTTCCTACAGATTTCCCACACTACATTTGAAGTATAATAAATATTCTGCATGAGGTAAACTAACTACATGGGAAAGACAATCACAATGACTACCCAAAGTCTGTTGTGGCTCTGCAGAAACTGCAAAATTGCAAAGCTATATCCAAGTGAAATAAAACTCCCAATCTGACAACGTGTAGGGGTATTGGAATAATCTATATTTGGTATATCTAGGACAAGTAATGAATTAGCAAATTGACAATCTGTGTGGGTGCAGGAAAATAAAACGGACAAATTTGCATCTGCCATGTGTAGTGTAATTAAACGTGTTTTGAAATGTTTGTGAAGTTGCTGTGTTGTCTGGTGTCCCAATTCATTGGGACATCCTAATCTCAGACCAATGGGCCTATTTGCATCCTGAAAGGAACAGACATTCATGGTGGGGGACACGGTAACCCCATCTGCTCAGACAAACCAGGTGTGAAGATGGAAAATTCAACACAGTAGAAGTATGACTTCCATTGGATTAACTGCAATGCTGTTTGGTCTTTTAATGTGTCCCATAAAGGGATGAACTCTAAAATGGTTTGCAATACTGTACATGTAATGTATCATTTGTTAAAGGGTAAATGTTTACCAGGTCAAGAATCCTGCAAGACTGTGTTTCTAGCTTTGGATGGTGCTAATTGAATATATGTATTTGTGTGAATGCCAGTTTCTTTGTTTTCATTGTTTTAGCCAAGGTGAGGTGATTCTATTATAGATGCAATGGGGGAGTTGGGAATTAGCCTGTCTGGGTGGGATAAATAGTCAGGTTTGACTTCGTTCTGGGAGTCTATCTTTAACAGAAACTCCTATAGCACATCTTTGTGCTATAGTGTCTTAAATACTTTTGGTATAACTAGTTGACCGTTAGGCTAGTTGGGAGGACGTTGAATCGTGTTGGTATGTAACTATGTTTTGTATTGTGACTTTATTACGTGATTGGAATAAATTGGGTTAATTTGGAATATAGATTTCAGCATTCCTTCATCTCCATACTCAAGCTCAGAGCTACTGGTAATTAAACACACATAAGTAAGACCAAGCGACCAGACTTGGAGTCCCTGACTTCTGGAATTCTCTAAGCAGTTTGGTTAGACCCAGGAACATATGAAGTTTGAGTCATCCCTGAGTCGTTGGGCATAATTAACTTTGTATAAGACCCAGGAACATGCCATTTTACTGTATGGTTCGTGTTAAATGACATACACATATGTAAATCGAAGTGACCAGATGGATCGTCCCTGAGTTCCCTTGTTGCTACAATTTCCCTTTTCTTCTGGATGACTGATGAGGAGCATTGTGGATAACGTAGGCTGTGAAACATACTATCTTTTAAATGTTTGGTCTGTGACAAAAGATTAGCTACCTTTTCTAAGAACTTCCACATATCATGGTCAGTGAGATTTGTGTATGTTTACAAACAATATGGAGTCAGATTATTATCACATAGGTCATAGATTCTCATTTTCTGCAATAATTCTTCCTACCTGTCCATTCTGTAGCATTAGAAGGGGTTTACCTTATTCCCCCATACCACACATGTACTGCATACAAAAGTTAAGAAGTAAGTTATCTGAAAAGGAAGAAACAAATACATTATTTAACACTTTCCCTTAAGTTGACACCAAGTGGTTAAATTTGTAATTAATATGTAACTACCTAGAAAAATAAACATTTAGAAATGTATCTAGGTGTTATTTATAAAAATGTAGTTTCACTTTGCATAAGTTGCTTATTTCAAGGTAGGTACATATCAATTACAAATTAATTATATTGTTCACACATAACATTTGATTGCTAAAAACATTGTAGCCAGGCAATAAGCATGGGAAATGAGCCTGTAGTTTGTGTTAATTAAAGATGCTTTTCACAACTTTTCTTGAGTACCAAAATATTTTTTAAACCTTCCACTTTAGATGGGCTGTGTAATATATTGAATTTATCTGCACAATCTGAAAGTAAAATTACTTTTACCTCTGAAATCTGGGGGGAGTCTATGTTTCAGGTTCAGCATCTAGCAGTAGGATTGATAGCTACATTAGGTTCTAGTGGTAGGAGGGACAGCTACATTGCAATTATCTACAACAAAAATTATGTTCAGGGACCCGTTGAAAGCTTGACGGTGCCACTTTCCTGAAAGTTGCGAAACTCACATTTAATAGAGGAATATTCCTTGTTACAAATTAAGCTATTACTTCCTGGTCTGTTTTGATTATTCAGACTGCAAATGTGTAATTTCAAAATGTTTCATTTATATGTGAAACAAGACAATGTGTTATCACCAAAACAAAATTCATGTGTAAATACACATTACGAATAATAGCCTTCCAGAATATTTTGAAATTACCTCTTCTTTTTCAACAAGTGCAATAACTTAAACAGAAAAATAATTATTCTAACGTGTTACTCAAAATAATAACCTACCTGTTTAAAGCTAGGATTATGGACAAAAGGTAACAAGAAGAAACTAGCAACTTATTTATGAGAGTCTAAGCAATTACAGGTACCTGTAAAGTCAATTGACCAGGAAAATGATACCAGCCAGCTGCAAATAGTTGTTCAATCGTGAGAGCAAAGGAATTTATTTAGCCAGTGATGTACAGTTGAGTAGTTGTATAATACAAAGGAAGCACTTATTATTCTTTAATATTCTTAAACACAACAGTAAGTGGTTGTAGGAATAGCATTTGTATAAACCAAGAAAATAAGCCAATCAACCATGGATGGTGCAGCAAGTCCTTGTGCGAGAGCTAGACAAAGTAGCTCCTACTGACAGGAAAGTTAGCCAGAAAATAGCAGGAAACTAACTTAATGGAAACTTGCCCCAATACTGCTCGATAAAAAAATTCTTAAAACAGCATGTCTCCAGCTGGTGCCCACAAATGTGCTGGTGTAAGGGCTTGGAAAGGGGAAAAAGAGAAAGCCAGTTCTCAGGGACTAAGGTGGTATATTTATCTTGAGTGGCTGTTAATGAATTAGTTAATTTGGCTTCAAGGCACAAAGGCTTTTTCAAGGCAATACAGCCAAAAAGTATGATGCAAACTTGACCTTCAATCTTATAGAAGAGATAAGTCCCGCCTTAAGGTCATAGGGCAATGCTGTTTGATATACTGTATAGTGTCCAGTATTGGCAGTAAAGGTCTGAATGAGGCTGAAATAGATAACATTTTACCTTGCGGCCCTCAGTAGATTTCCTTACTGAAGACTGAATGTGACTCCCCCACGGCAAAATGAGTATGACATTCCTGTTCTAAAAATGTATCAAAGTACAAAAAAATCACCCTAAGCCTACCCAACCATGTGTCTGTTTCTCTTCCGTAGGAAAGTCAACCTCTCTCTCACCAACAGACGAGAGAAAAATGCTGTGAGGCTAACTTCCACACACCAGTGCACACAATGATATGACAGGACAGCATGACATCCTAGCTGATATTGATACCAAGGAAAATCTATTTCACTGGACAACGCGGGTTGAGGGAATGACATTGGACAGTTTATGGATTGAAATGCGGATGTAGGCTACTTATATGTATTGTTTTTGTATATAGGCAACCGGCTTTGTCCACGGGTGCAGGACTACATTACAGACATAGTTGAACTCAAACCCAAGATACCTCATCGGAGTGGAAGCGTAACAGATGCTGCATTGTCTAATCACTTTAAATTTAGAAACACTGAATATTCACTTTTCATCTACAGGGATGTTTTAGTCTAATCATGTATTGGTCTTAATCACATTTCTTTGGGGTTATGCAGACTGTACAGCACTTTGCCTCTGCTTGGTTCTATGCTCATCTTCTAAGATATTGATGTTGCATGGAACCATTTTCAACACACCAACCAGAGGAAGAATGTCAGAGGCTTAAAATATCCCTTTTGAGTTAATATTTCATAGTCATCTATGTTCCAAAGCTTCTTCCCCCTGTTGGTATTTCACGTATACAGTAGCTTCTGGCTCAGAGAGGGGACAGAAATTATGCAATGCAAACTATGCAGACTCCTGATACACTGAACGTAGACCGTTACAGGGTGTTGTTCTACCTCTTCTTGGCTTTGCTAGTCGCATGTCGCTCTATTCAATTTTCTTCAAACACAAAAGGTTTATTAAAGTCTAATATGTGAGGATGAAGTGGAGGTAGTCAGTGTGGTTAGACCAGCCCCACTAGGTAAACTGAACTGGCATGGGTTCAGCTATAAGTGGCGGGTTCAAACTTGACTGATACGTTTTTTACAATCTATTCTACCTGTTCTTTTTATGAGTCAGCAGCAGAATTGCCTTTGTTTGCTCAGTACTATACATTCAGACACATCAAGAATATCACCGGGTGTCCTCTTCACTCTATATTTCATGAAATACAAAGCTAATGCCCTTAAAAAAATATTAGAAGAAAAAGGTTCAACAGTGTTTTACTAAGTATGCCATCCTCTATATTAATAAATAGACGTATATCCATATAGGACATTATTTTAAGACTAAACTGGAAAAATTCTAATTTTGAAAAGCATGGTCGGGAATATTTCAGAATTACACAGCTGTAATGGATTTTTTGAATTCTTGTCCCAGTCGGGCATTTAATCAATTTTGAGCTCAAAATAGTCCTCAGTCACCACTTAGCAGCCCACATGTGCTGTGTTTGTGAGGGAAGGGTATTTTCAGAAAGAGTTACGGTCTTCTGGAACCAACTATTCATTATGTATTCAGCTTGAAGACAAGGTGGATTCACTCTCCAAATGAGAGCCATCTATAGCGTGCCGTGCACGACTGTTCATCCTACTCTATTGATTAACCCGTCAATAGAGGAGAACTGAAAGTGCAGGAGGAGGGGATGGGGGAAGAATGAGGAGGAGGGGGTAATAGCGGACAAGGAGGAGGCGGTGGGGGTAGGGATGTGGGTTGGTCACTGTAACATAAAATACCATGCCTGGATGGAGTGTACTTTCTAGCTCACATACACCATTTGCACACATGCTGTCCTCGGTCTATATATGGTCTATAAAATAAAAGTGTTTGTCTGTGTGTGATCAACTTAACAATTTAGCAAAACAAGTGGAAAACATCTGGATGTCCCCAGAAAGATTGCAAAACCTGACAAATAGGTAAAAAATGTTGCCCAAGTGAAAAAGCAATTTTGGGCTCAAAGGTTGGGTTTAAAGAGAAAAACATACAATATACATTAGTGTTAGAATTCTGATCAATTTCAAATTCAGGCATTACAGTCTTAGTTTAGGATTAGGCATTAGTGCTGGGATAGGTTTAGACAAAGGTTAAATTATTGAGATTAGGATTGGAGTCCACTCAGTTCAGTTGTTACTTGCTGTTTGGAGTTTCAGGCTGGCAAATGGGCTTTACAAATTACATTTGATTAATTGAGTTACTTTATGGTTCGAATTAGGAATAGCGATAGTTTCAAGGTATGCAATAGGGTACATGGATTTCTGGTTTTATGGGTCTTGTATGGGTTCCTGCCATATGGTGAAAATCACGTTACTTCACTGCGCATACAGTTATATGCGTGGACAACTCTTGCAAGGGAACTCTTCCAATCAGACATGGCTTCATATGTTAAGATTCGCATTGAGAGAAGAGTTCTATTAAAACACTCCATCTGCCCGTTTCCCTGTGTGTGGTACGGTGTGGTACAAGAGCCTTGAATGCCACAGTACTCTTCCAGCTTTGCAAACAGTTTGTTCTTAAACTCCCTGCCCTGGTTGTGGTGTAATTTAGTAGGGAACCCAAACTTCAGAACGAAGTCATCAAAGAACTTCTCTGCAGCGGTCTTGGCAGCCTTGTTTGTGCATGCATACGCTAGCGCAAAGCGCATAAAGTGGTCCATGACGACTAAGATGTATTCGTACCCTCCTCTACAACTCTCTAGGTGATGGAAATCTATTGAAACCATCTTGAATGGGAATGTAGTCACCACACTTGTCATTGGTGCTCTGGTTGGCTTATTTGGTCTTTTTCGTTTCAGGTCGCTGCGTACATTTGAGACAGGATGCTCAATGTCTCTCTGCATGTGAGGCCAGAAGAATCGGTCACAGACAGGAGCCAATATCCATTCCACTCCAAGGTGCCCCATCTCCTCATGCAGCTCATTGTATACCTGTTGATGAAATGTCCTAGGCAACACCAGCTGCTGGCAGGTCACTGATCTTCTGCACAGAACACCGCTTTTATTTACATACAGACGGTTCTTTTCCCCTGGCCAGACAGAAAACCCATGATGGAGGTCTCGACCTTTAACAACAGACTACTGTCTGGGCATGACGTACTCTCATACATTTCCTATCACAGGGTCTTGACTCTGCGCCTCCTTCAGCTGTTCTTCAGATATTTCTGCTATCTGTGATGAGACACTTTCGCTCTTTACATTACTGCACACTGCATTAATCGTTATAGGACATATCCATATCTTCTTCCTCTGACTGTAGATAAAGATCTTGTATGATACTGGTTATCGTCTGTGGCTGGACTTCTTGTGAGCATGTGGGCATGAACATCTACATGTCTGGGGCAACTGTGACAACCCATCGGCATCTCAATTGCTTCTTCCTGGCCAGTACTTAATTGTAAAATGGAAGTCAGCCAACTCAGCCACCCAATGGTGTGATTGGTCTGACTTTTTACTTTTGACCCCATGTTTGTTCTGTCCCTCTCTTGTACATGTCTTTCTCCTACCGTTACCTTCTCAGCTGCTAGTCGGCAGTATAGTGGTTTTGCAATCCGTGAGATGTTTGGGATATATGGGCGGTAATAGGATATGAATCCTAGCATTTTCCTCAACTCTCCCACAGTTGACGGTTTACGCTTTTTCAAAGCCTGTACTGGTGCCATCTCAGCTGGATCCATGGTGTAACAATCTTTCGACAAAATCTTTCCCAGGAACTTCACACTAACTTTGAACACCTCACATTTCTTTGCTGTCAGCTTCACTCCATGTTCTTGTTATCGACGTAACACATTTCTGAAATCCCGAATGTGACCTTCAAATGTTCTACTATTTATCAGATTGTCATCCAGATACGGTTGACATGATTAATCTCGCAGTCCTACGAGACATTCCTCCATGCTGCATTGAAACCCTGCTGGGGCTGAGGACAAGCCAAAGAGAATTTGTACCCACTCATACAACTCCCATGGTGTGATAAAAGCTGTGAGAGGTCGACTGCTTTCCTCCAGTAACCCTTGATGATATGCTATTGATGATATTGATGACTTTGTTCAACTCCCCTCTTGAACAACTGTTCGATGACACTGTAACCGGTGATTGGCTCCTCTGTCACTCGTGGGTCACGTGCAACTAGTATGGGCACAGTCAGTTCTTGCTGTGTGTCTCCATCTGATCCTGATTCCATCACGGAAAAGCCCTTCCACACTGCTACTCTGCTCCTCCTGGCTCTGAGACTGTAATTTTGGGTGTGTGATTGTATGACCTGCAACATTCACCTGATCGGAATCACATGCTGGCTTCCTCTGACCTCTGCTGCACTTGGAGAGATGCCCTGACTGCCCACACTTGAAGCAATGTTTGCACCAGTCCTTAATTTCATTCTCCTGACAGCCTTTGCATCCCTTCTTTCCATTCTATCTTGACTGGCGTTGTGTACCTTGGTAGCTACGTATGTTTTTCCTCATTTCCTCCACCTCCTCTTTACGATTTAGTGAAGCAACTTAAAGATCAGTCAACTCTTCTGGCTGCCTCGCCGATCTTGCTGCACGTTAGAACTACCCAATAATCATTCGAACTACCCAATAATCATTAGAACTACCCAATAACCTTTAGAACTACCCAATAATCATTACAACTACCCAATCATCATTAGAACTACCCAATAACCATTAGAACTACCCAATATGTCATGTCCCCGCCTCCTCAAGCGCGCAGCAGAGGGCGTCCGCGCTCCAGAAACCCAGCGCGCTCCTAGCGCACCTGTCACCAATCACCCACTCACACACCTGTCCCCAGTCACCTAATCACCAACCATTCAAATACAGCTCCCTGCCATCTCACCCCTGCCAGATCAATGGTTCATGTTCTCATGCCATATCTCGCGTTTTCC
>JACXGJ010009730.1:0-23613 GCA_016801105.1 Esox niger | reverse complement strand
GGGGTACGGACAGAGATGCGGGGTACGGACAGAGATGCGGGGTACGGGTACAGACAGAACATGGAGATACTCTGATCCTGTGAAGAGGAAGTCCTGAGAGTAAGACTCGGAACATAAACAGAATAGATTGTAAACCGAATAGATCTTATAGTCTGACTGGATTTGGTAAATGCCAGGAGAGCACTAACTTCTCTAATCCATAGTGCCAACTGAAAAGTTTGGTACACGAGGCAAAGAGCGCATAACTTCATATTAATGCCCATGATTTTGGAAAGAGATGTTCAACAAGCAGGTGTCCAGGTACTTTGGGCTGTGTAGTTTATCAACCGAAGAAATTCAGGGGAGAAATTGAAAAATGTATAGTTCTGTCTTTACAACCATCACACATTGGATGTTTCCAATCCAGGCCTGGCAGGGAAGGGTAGCAAAAGAGATCAATTGAATACAGATGGCCTAGAAAGCCTGATGTACAATTCTAAATTGTTCTTGCGTCCATTTCATTAGGGGATGATGGCAGGACAGAAGCGTTGACAATATTCATCTTTCAGTGTCCTTGGAGAGGTGCATGTTATGAGCTGCCAAAAGAATCCAGGTGGTGAAAATGTGACTCTTCCAACTAAATGTGTAAATATGTCGCCAATTTATGACTGATCATGTGGTAGGAGTGAGTGCATGAATCTGGATCCCTGGGAGAGTCGTGTGTTGGGTGTGGTATCTGTAAATATTGACTTAAAGTACTTGGTCCATGTTGCCAACATGTTTGCAGAGCACGTAGTAGGACCCCAGAACCTCGCAGTATGTTTAAGTAAAACAACTGTATTAGTTAATAGTTTGTTTTTTCTGGGACCCAGGGAGAACCGTGTCTTTTTTTTGGCTTCAGGTAAAAGGTGTCCTTGATCATGATCCCACTGGCCAGATGGTCAAGAGCCCTGTGAAGCTTGAGCAGAGTACTTTGTGCTCTTCCTGTTCGCTCTTTCCTTCATTTCACCCTCTCCCCCTTTTGCCTCTCTCTGACTCTCCTGTCTCTCTTTTTCCCTTCTCCCTTGCTCCTTTATCCTCTCTGAATCTCTCCCCCTCCTGACTTGTCCTCGTGTCTGTCCGTTGTAACTCTACAGGCATGTGGGACAGAGCTCCTCATAGGAATCAGGGCAAATCTTCCCTCCTGCACTCTCACCCGAAGCTACTCTCAAGCCAACTCTAACCTAAGTGTGATTGTGTGCTCCATCCAGCGTTCTGCTCATAACCTAGTTACCGTATAAAACATTATCCACGCTGGTTTGCTGTTTCGGGTACTTCTAAAAAAAATAGTTCTGAATTCTAATCACTGAATTCTAATCTGAATTCTAATATGAAAATACTCATAGCAGGTGATATATTCTGTGTCTCTTTGTTGACCTCAGTTGTTGTCTAATTGTTACTTCAAACTTCAAATGATTTATTTTCTTTGCAATATAAGCCTTTGATCGGCGGAAAGAGGTCCTGACAACGAAGGACACTGTCTTTTTGAGCACAGATGCAGAGCTAAGAAGTTTGACTACCGCCGTCTGCCGACCACGTCGGTGATCATCGCCTTCTACAACGAGGCGTGGTCCACTCTGCTGCGTACCATCCACAGTGTCCTGGAGACCACGCCCGCCGTCCTCCTCAAGGAGATCATCCTGATCGATGACTTCAGCGACCGAGGTGAGTGCACGTTCGTCCGTTATGTCATCCGTCTGTCCCCGGATGAACTGAGTCCTTAATAAGGGCGGGGCCCAACTGCAGTCAGTTCCTTCTTCACCAATTGTTAGACTTTAATCCTGTAGGAATAAATAGGAAATGTGGTCGGTCCAGACACAGAAATAGCATGAGAGTCATCCAGTCCACTGACCTTGGCTAGAAAGCACTGAAGGGCTATGTCCGGTCTATAAACGGGGCTAGTATGTACTCACAGAAGGACTGTTGTCTTTGTTTGTTTTGAGAAGGCATATCCGCTACTGACCTTTGTGATCTGACAATGTAAGACAAAGCACTGATAAAGTCACTGGTGCTGTTCCAGCGGATAGGCGTAGCGCGCTTGTAGAGAGGGAGAGACAGAAATTGAATGGGAAGGCGAGTGAAGGGGAGGGGTAGTGAAGGGGATGGCAAGGAATGGAATGAGAGGAAAAGACAGTGGAGAGTGAGAAGTGAGTTAACTAGATCAAGAGGAAGTACCGGATAGTGAGAGAACAGCCTTGACCAGGCGTTTCTCTATGTCATGCCCGGTCTACCTGACCAGGCGTTTCTCTCTGTCACGCCCGGTCTACCTGACCAGGCGTTTCTCTCTGTCACGCCCGGTCTACCTGACCAGGCGTTTCTCTCTGTCACACCCAGTCTACCTGACCAGGCGTTTCTCTCTGTCACACCCAGTCTACCTGACTAGGCGTTTCTCTCTGTCACACCCAGTCTACCTGACCAGGCGTTTCTCTCTGTCATGCCCGGTCTACCTGACCAGGCGTTTCTCTCTGTCACACCCAGTCTACCTGACCAGGCGTTTCTCTCTGTCACACCCAGTCTACCTGAAGGCTCAGCTAGAACAGTACATCAGTAACTGGGAGCGTGTTCGCCTCATCCGCACCAACAAGAGGGAGGGTCTGGTCAGGGCACGTCTCATCGGCGCCACCTACGCCACGGGGGACGTACTGACCTTCCTGGACTGTCACTGCGAGTGTGTCCCGGGCTGGATCGAACCGCTCCTGGAGAGGTTAGTCACTTGGGTCACCACGCCAACAGGTCACCGTGCCGTCGGGTCGGATACAGTCAGTTTCAGTGCTCTGAGATGGAGGGTTGGACCAGTCACCATGCTTGGTCTGAGAAATGTTAGTTGCATATGTGGTAACAAAATGGCCCCCGATGACAGTGAAAACTGTCAAATTAGATCCCCCCCAAGCACGGTGACCTGTTATCTGCAGAAAAAGTAAATAAAGGCTAAATCAATGTAGCAGTTGGACAATGAACATTCTCGCTGTTTGAACCGTGATATCTTTCATATTCTGGAAAGCTGGCTACATCGTTTGTTCAAAACCCCAAACGTCCTCTGAACGGCCAGACACAATTGTGAATACACCTCTAGACACCTTATCGTCAGTGTTTCTGCTCTTTCACCGCCTGCCGCTCTTCCCTCCTCCAGGATTGGCCAGAACGAGAGCACCATTGTGTGTCCGGTGATCGACACCATCGACTGGAACACGTTTGAGTACTACATGCAGACGGACGAGCCCATGATCGGAGGCTTCGACTGGAGGCTGACCTTTCAGTGGCATGCCATCCCCGAAGTGGAACGCCAGAGACGCCAGTCCCGCATTGAACCCATCAAGTCCGTACCGTCTGTTCGTCCGTTAGCCCCTCCCATCCTGTTTCTATGGAGAGCAGGGCACTACTATTGGCTAGGAGAGCAGGGCACTACTATTGGCTAGGAGAGCAGGGCACTACTATTGGCTAGGAGAGCAGGGCACTACTATTGGCTAGACCCCTTGGGTTACAAATAGGTTCCAGTTTGACACTCCAAAGTGGAAACTGAGTGTTTAAGGGTTCCAGATCTGGGAAGAGGTTACTGGTACTGCAGTACACCTCAGGCTCTGGTAACTTCATAAATACCTGTTAATTATAGATATCCTCTCTCCTGGTCTTTGAGCCCAGTTTATCTGCCTGTTTTTGACAACTAGAGAAAACATTGCTGTCAGTTCAGCTTGCCTCTTGGCCAGATGACAGGTCTTCATTAAAAATGTATGTTAACAATAAATTACAGTAGGCATTCTGACCTAAATAGGCTTTCAATGTTAAATGTATCATCTGTTCAAATTGAAAATTGATTACCTCAGATACCCCCAAAGGTCTAGCAATACCATGGCAGTTGGCGGTGCTGACCTGAATGTTTCTGTTCTGCTCCCCTTCTCGAACCTCTCAGGTCTCCTACCATGGCCGGAGGGCTGTTCGCCGTCAGCAAAGCCTACTTTGAGTACCTGGGCACCTACGATATGGGAATGGAGGTGTGGGGAGGAGAGAACCTAGAGCTGTCCTTCAGGGTGAGTGCCAGACTCCCAGGGACTTTGATTGGTACAGGCTGACTGTCACTGGCTGGTTAAGTCTAGCTGATGTGCTAAATTACCTGCGTTGGTCAGAGATCTGTTTTTTGAATGGTTTTGCCGCGACCTCCGAATTGGAAAAACGTTGCCCCGGTATTCCCCATCACAACTTTCCATCTATTGAATGCTGGCTACCCAGTTGGTTTTTAATAACCTTTAATGAAGGTAAAATCATTACAAAAGTGGATCAAAAAGGTATCCACATTATTTATTTGATGACCACTTGCCTTGAAGATTCTGTGGTGGTGCTGGTGGAAGGAGGTTCGGTCAACTGGGGAGTAGAGCAGCATTTTGGGACAGGGCCCAGTTCTCGTCAGGCGCTGGCTGGGTGACGTCCCTCTGTTCTGATCTGCCATCTGTGAGTGAACGCATCGGACACTCCATCCCCATTTAGATAATGAAGGCTGGCCTGGTGTTGCCTTCTAGCTGGTTCCGTCAGTCGTCACGGATACAGATTTCCTGTTCTGTTGGCAATACATGCACAAAGGTGTTTGGAACTTTGCGTGCGTGCGTGTGTGTAATGGGGGGGTGTGCGTGTTAAACTGAAGATGGATTGGGTAGCCCTGTGTGATATTTTATGTATGTGGAAATAAAATGCCCCTCTCTGGGATTCTCTATGAATCCCCATTTTCATCCATAATTCATGTCCTGTGAATTGGTTTCCAGCTGCGCCCTGGGAATACAAAGAAGAAAACATGGCACGGGAAGGAAATATTTTAGTATGTTTAGGTGAGAATGTATACGATTCCACAGAGTGTAGCTAAGTATCCATTATAATGAAAGCATCTGTCAGATAATTAGGGCTTGACTCAGGGAAGTCGCTAAACATAGTTGGCGAGGTAGCTACCTGCCATTCTCCCAAACAATTAGAAGATGCAAATGAATACCATAAATCAAATGTCCTGCAGTGAATACATTCAAATATGGAATGTGACAGTGTTCCCCGACAAACCGTTTTTATGACTCCATGTCATTTGCATAATAGTTGAAAGAGGAGCCGCGATGAAGAGGAGTTGTGCTGTTAATTTATTCGTAGAGGATTTCTGTCTTGGTTTTTCCTGCATTATTACAGCACTTTGATCCTAGTTTGGATCATAGTTCATGGTCTGAAGAACACGCCAGAACAGGTTTCAACTATTACTTTGAAATGGGTGTCTAAACCTTTTAGTTTTACTGTTTATATTGAATTATTTTAAATTGGAAATATTTTTTTGACTATTAATGATTTTGTTTCTCATAAGACTATGGATCTGAAACCACCTCCATGTAAGAGGGCAACCATTGATGCTTTTTTTGGAGATTGTTTAATCTTTTTTTCTGTTACCCATTGTAACTGCTGCGTCATGGCTAACTTTAACAGGAAACTTCCGTAGCTGTTCAGGATTCTGGTGTGTGGATATACTTTTACATGCTGTCATGTCCACAGAATGTGTGTTGGGAAACAATCTGACCGACAGCAAGATGCAGCGCTGCTTTGCCTATAAAGTAACATGCACGCAAAATTGCTTAGCACAATATCGACATTTGGTATTTTGTGCTGAGAATTTAACTTGTGTCGGTTAAAGACCCCTGCAGTAGGAAGTGAGAATCCATTTTCCATTATTTTAAAGAACAGCGTTTTGATGTTGAATCTACTCCTCAGGTGTGGCAATGTGGAGGTTCCCTGGAGATCCACCCCTGCTCCCACGTGGGCCACGTCTTCCCCAAGAAAGCCCCCTACGCCAGGCCAAAATTCCTCCAGAACACGGTCCGGGCTGCAGAGGTCTGGATGGACAAATACAAAGACCACTTCTACAACAGAAACCCTCCAGCCAGGAAGGTAAAACAGCATTGTAGGGCACTTAAAGAAACGCTCCAGCCAGTCGTGTCATTATCAATCAATTCTTAGAGTTACAGTAGCAGAGTTATTTTACCGGTAGCGTTTACGTAGGTAAAAATGAATTGGTAACGTGTTGTGATGTGCATAAAGTAATCCGGTAACGTGTTGTGAGGTGCATAAAGTAATCCGGTAACGTGTTGTGAGGTGCATAAAGTAATCCGGTAACGTGTTGTGAGCTGCATAAAGTAATCCGGTAACGTGTTGTGAGGTGCATAAAGTAATCCGGTAACGTGTTGTGAGGTGCATAAAGTAATCCGGTAACGTGTTGTGAGGTGCATAAAGTAATCCGGTTACGTGTTGTGAGGTGCATAAAGTAATCCGGTAACGTGTTGTGATGTGCATAAAGTAATCCGGTAACGTGTTGTGATGTGCATAAAGTAATCCGGTAACGTGTTGTGCATTAACTAACAATGTTACTCATTATATGTGTGGTACAGCAAAGTGCCCTAAAAAGTAGGGCGCCAGTGATAGTTAAACCATGGAAGGAACCCCCCCCGGACTTGTTTAATATTGAATTGTAATGGATTAACCTGGCTGGAGACGTGGCTTCTCTTGTACAGGTGTCAGTGGTGCTAGATGAGGTGGTGTCTGGGTGTGAGTGATCCTGTATACGTCCCTCTCTGCTTTCTTTGTGTTGGCTGACATCAAGGCTTCGTGTGTCTCGGTCTCATCACTCTGAAATGAATTACATTATTCACGCCAGGGATCTTTGATCAAACAATAGATTACCCTCCTGCAGGGAGATTGACACTGGATTCAGAAGAGGGAATCGGCACCTCTTTATCCACTGGGCAATAGACCTGTAGGCCCCAAGCTGTAGCGCATGTCGACGTGGCTTGTTTGAAGAGAAACGTGGACCCTGTCATTGAGGTGGACCGTTGAATGTAGTTTCTTTCCAAACAAACTGAATCAAATTGTTAGGTGTGTCCAGTGGGAGCCAAGTAGCCAAGCAAACACGGTGAAAGTGGGAGGGGCTTGCCTCAATTCTTCCCGAGCTTGTTTGAATTGCTTTGTTGCGAAATATTTGTCCTACTGTTTGGCCTAATGAATACAGTACACTTTGCTTTTGTCTGCACACAACTGACAGGTTAAATTGTCTCTTGGGTTCATGCAAACAATGTTGGCATGATACTGGACAACTCCCTGTTCTCAGCAAACATCAAGGTGGTGATGTGGCTGACGACCTTACCTCACGAAATTGCGCAGTCTCTAATCCAGACACCTGTCATCTCACGTCTGGACTATTACCACTGTCTGTGTTTGGGGCTCGCTGTTTGACATCAAAGGCCTGCAATCTACCCAGAATGCTGCAGCCTGCCGTGTTTTCAAACATCCTGACTTCTCCCATGTCCCTTACTGCTCTGAAACCTCCACTGGCTTATTTAAATATAGGCATCCATGTATATTCTCTTCATTTACATCCACTACAAGATGGTGGTGCTTGCCCAAAAGCGCGAAAGGGGAGCTGCCTCTTTCCACCTTCAGAGTGTGCAAGTTTGTGCCCAGTCGAAGCCCCACTGTCCTGCCACCAACAAGAAATACGGCGTTTTCTTTTTACATTCACTTCCTTCAGTAGAATGTACTTCCTATAATGGCGTTGGGTGGTCCCTCCTAGCTGACTGGAGATGAGCGCGCCAAGTGTCAGGCACTTTGATACGAGCTGAAGTGCAAATAGGTTTGTTCAAGGTTGGTTGCTCTCATTGATACACGCTCCCAAGCTGTTGTAGAGGGGCTAGGAACTATGAGTCCTGTCGTCCAGGATGTCCCTCTAACCAACAATGGCGGTAACGCCTCAACCCGGGTTTGTACAGCAGGTGTGTTGATGTTGTCACACGGTATTGTGATCACTGGTGTGTCATCAGACCGCTCCCCGGTCTGGGAACTTTGACCGGTAACGACCTGTAATTATCCTGGTGTGGCTGTGAGCGATGTTACATTTTTATATTTCATTCTTTTGTTTAACTTCAGTGCTCGACCCCTGTCGTTTATTAACATCAGATTTGATTCGTGAAGTACTGGAAATTTGGAGCGGGTTAAAATGTGAAATGTCGTTTCCTGAGTGTGTCGTTGTTATAGAGGTGCTGGAATAAAAGGGTTACAGTGCCGTGTCTCTGTCCTACAGCAGTCGTATGGGGACGTCTCCGACAGGGTGCTTCTGAGAGACAGACTGAAGTGTAAAAGCTTTGACTGGTATCTGAAGAATGTTTACCCGGACCTTCATGTACCAGAGGACCGGGAGGACTGGCACGGAGCGGTGAGTGTCCCGTCTGTACCGTTTGTCCTGTCTGTCCCGTTTGTCCAGTCTGTCTGTACTACATACCTGCATTTGGGCTCGGCATGTTGATCACTCCCTAGACAGATGTTGCACACCATGTTATGCTAATCCAGGTCCTTCTCATCCCAGGTGCGTAGTTCTGGGATCCACTCGGACTGCTTGGACTACAATGCCCCAGAACACAGTCCCACAGGAGCGCACATCTCGCTCTACGGTTGCCACGGGCAGGGCGGCAACCAGGTGATGAAGACCTGTCGGTCTGTCTGTCTCTGTGTCTGTCTGTCTCTGTGTCTGTCTGTCTCTGTGTCTGTCTGTCTCTGTGTCTGTCTGTCTCTGTGTCTGTCTGTCTCTGTGTCTTTCAGTCTGTCACGCCTTTGGCCTCCCTCCCTTCGGCAAATCCCCCCCAACAGGAAGGGCCTGTAAAACATTCAGTGAGGAAGTGGATAGAAGAGGTGTGAGTCCCAAATATCTGACAAAACACCTTTTGGTCAAACGATGCAGCTAAACAATGGATTTACCAAGCATGAATTTGTTGATGGATTGAATTGATTTGGCAGATAAAAGCAGCTCTGTTCCGGCCCAAAAGTACTGACTTGAACGATGATAACCAGAATCATTATTATGGATAACTGACAAAGGAGAGTAAAAACACAAAGACAGAAGGCTTATTTCAATTGTTTAAGTGGTTCTTCTCAGGTTTTGAGATTGAGGGTAAAACTAATTTACAGTTACAAAACAGGAACAGCAACCCTTTCAAAAACTACAAATGTGTCAAATCATTTGCCATTATAACAGCAGATCGAATGTTGTGGCAAAGTAGTCAACAGATCTGCCTCAGACAGAGAGTTGACAGAGAGGGCATCATTTTCTAGAATTGCGACAATCTGAATTTCCGAGCCAGAAATGAAACTTAGTTGTTCACCTTGGGAGAAGGCCTCAAGCCGCTCAACATTGTCCTGGTCACAGTGACTTGTGTACATGAGCTGGTGATGGAGTGATCTTTTCTGGCCCAAATAACTTTATTACCGTCTGGTCCTCTGAAGCGCCTCAAGGTCATGAGGAAGTGGGATGCGTTATCAGTCCATTCCAGGCGCTGGAATCTCCAGTGTCCTTATCTCTTTCCAGGTTGTTGTTGTAAACCATAATTTGTTCTTCACTGGTCCGGTAAGACAGAATGAGTAAGGAGAGAAAAAATACCAGGAAAGTGATCGATGATGTCATGGGGATGGCGGTGGTGCTAGTTACGTTAGCTAGTGTGCCTTTTTAGTCGAGGGGTTATAAGAAGGGGTCATTGATGACCCACGACGAGGTTGTTTGCCTGGTGGTGGCATCGGGTGTTTAGAGAACACAGGCTTCTGTTGCTCTAGGGGAAACAATGACTGGAGTCAATTGTGTTTGCATATACAAGTAGGACCAAAATGCTCTTCTCCAATGGAGGTGTCCATCCATGATGTAAATACTTTTCTGTATTTTCAGAATCTGCTGAACCTCCTCACAGCGAAACCGAATTAGTTTAAATTGGAGACTTTCTGGTAGTTGCGGAAAAAATATATAGTAGACCTTTTTACATTTGGGGCAAGCTATGTAATTTTCCATGTGGTCTACACCAATTAGCTTCCTGGCGCATTTTGTTTGTAAAAATATCAAAGGGATACTAAAGACACATTTGGTGCCAGACAACCCAGTTCAGTGGGACTCGCTGGGCTGTGTGGATGTCCTGGGTGATCTGTGTCTGGGCAAACCTCTGCCAGCCCACGTCTCCATCTCTGATTATTCATTAATGTATCGCATCGGGTGTCCTCGCGGCGCTGCCAACGACACTGTGTGTGTGACCCAAAAATCCATGTTTCCACGGCCCGCGCTGAAACGGGAACCTCCGCCGTCTCTTCAGAGATTCCTCTGGTTCCTGTTTAAAAGATACATGAGGCGGCCAGGCGATGACGTGGACAAGGGGGATACGTTTGTGTGAAGCGATGACAGGTGGGGGGGGGATTTGTTTCTGTTAGGCGATGATTGAGACCGGGGGATACGTTTTGCGCGAGGTGGTGACGGGGGACGGGGGATACGTTTGTGGGAGGCGGTGACGGGATACGTTTGTGGGAGGCGGTGACGGGATACGTTTGTGGGAGGCGGTGACGGGGGACGTTTGTGGGAGGCGGTGACGGGATACGTTTGTGGGAGGCGGTGACGGGAGACGGGGGACGTTTGTGCGAGGCGGTGACGGGAGAACTATATTTTTTTTTACTGTAAACAAACAACATCGAATTTGAGGAAAGAGATTGGAGCACTGAAAGTTGATTAAACAGTGGCCAGTTTGAAGGGCAACATGTGCGATCTGATTCTCTCTTCAAACTGGGGGTTTAGGATGTGTCCTCAGTGGCATCCTATTCCCTATGTGGCGTACTCCCTTCAACCACAACTCTGTGAACGGCAGTGCACTATTTGCAATTGCATTTGAGACACGCCCAGTGTTTGGGTGATGGGAAAGATGGAAAAGGTTTGTTGTCTGGTTCTCTATATAATGATGAACCCCTCTGTACACACCAAAGTGTGGCTAAATACCAACAGATCCATCCCAAAAGCATGTCCTCAGTAAGTGATGCAGACAGCAAGGATGATGGGCAGGGGAGGTGACGAGCTAGACAGGGTGAGGTGTAAAGTAAGGCCCAAAAGCTTACGTTCAGAGCAGCCTATTTGATAAGCAGAAGAAACACAGCCAGCAAACATTCCTCCATTCTCCATTCAGATGGCGTTTAACACCTTGTGTGAATGCCTCCCTCTCTCCCAGTACTTTGAGTACACATCCAGGAAGGAGATTCGCTACAACTCTGTGACGGAGCTGTGCGCCGAGGTCCCCGAGGGTCAGGTCTACATCGGGATGAAGCACTGCTCCAACGACAGAACCCCTCCGACCCGCACCGTTGTCTGGGAGTTCAGAGACGTGAGTGATCCGCACGCGACACACGACAGGTGGTGTTCGCTCTCTGTTGAGGCGTTGCAGAGTGCCGTTACTCGCCGCCTCGTTTCGTCCAGCGGTCCACGCCGCAGCACGGCTTTGAATACAGAAAAACGTAACTTTATTCATCAGTTAACCGACTCTATTGCCTCACCTGGATGCCTCTGTCTCCCCCCCCACCAGGACGGGACCATTTACCACCCACACTCCAACCTGTGCGTGACCTCCTACAGAAACGTGGAGGGACGCTCGGACGTCGAGATGAGGAGGTGCACTCCCGGGGACAAGCACCAGCGCTGGAAGTTCGAGAATGGAAGGAACTAGCCTGACCCCGACTGACCTTTTGACTTAAGTGCAATTACATTTTCATGAGGACATTTGAGGGTGATAGTTTTTACGGGGCCCAGCGTGGCCCGTCTCTGCACACTGCCTGCCCTGTGGGAGCACCTGACAAGACTTTTGCATTCCATGTGCCTTTTTGAACCACAACAATGCCAATAATGCAAGTTTTTTTTGTTTGCCTTGCTCTCCCATCATGCTCTCCTGTCCAAGCATAGCGCTTGGAGAGGCAGGCCAGCAAACGGGGGGTTTGTCGATGTGTAAGAAAATCGTAGAGGATGCCGCCTGCTACTCTGCCCTTGAGCAGAGCACTTAATCCTCTGCAACAACTACTCTACAGGCACCTGTGGTTCCAGCCCCCCAACTTCCAATTTACACTATGGTATTTATACAGTATGTGCCTTTCTGGCAGGGGGGGGGCAAAAAAAACATGTTTTTTTTTTTTTATTCAGTGGCAACTTGCAGATGCCAACATACAGATGAACTACAGCAGGGGTGTTGAACTCTGACCCTACAGTTCTGCAGCCTGATGGTTTTCTGTTCTGCCTCATCGTTAAGTGCCCCCACCTGGTGTCCCAGGTCTAAATAAGTACCTGATTAGAGGGTTGCAATGAAATAATGGGGTTGAATTTGGCTTTTGAGTTAAGTTTGAAAATATTTATGTTATTCATATTTTGGTGCTGGTTTTCCTTGTTGTTTTCCACAGGTAGACAACACAACTATCATCTAATGATTTAGTCATGTGTCTGAAATGCAGAAATAAAAGTTTACAAAATTACTAGTTGAGGGTCATAAAGGTTTACACTTTTGTGTCGTCAATTAGAGGTTTGTTACTCCGAGATCATTCTGAATGCTGTGGCTTTGTACTGTAAGCCATGAGAAGACATGAACAAGCCCTGTCTTGTTGAATACGGGATTATGAGTTCAGTGAATCATAACATGCTTGTAGACAAATGTGTCCTACTCTTCTCTATTTGTCTCATTTTGGAGACAGCGTTGAAAAACCTGATGAAAATTGGTCTGTTAGACCAAACCTGAAGCATTTTAAAGTGCAATTTGCCATTGCCTGATGCCGCTGTGAAGTTTGACATGGCTGCCCTGGAGTCTTCACGGCACATTGAACGTGAACGTTTTTTGAGACAGGCCTATTTACAGCATATGCTCTTTTTCTCAAATGGGAATTTTTTTTGCATTGTAGTTGATCAACCCAAACTGTATTTTTCAGATTTTGATTTCCAAAAAAAGTGGTTCAGATTATGCAGAATCATTCCTTGCTGTTGACTAAAATTCTCCAATGCATAATAGCCTGTTCGGAGTTGTCTTTGCTCTCATTTATTAATCATTAATTTTTTACTATCTTGAAGGCACATGCGTCACCTGAATGAATTGTACTCTAATGGAACAGATTATGTATTTATATAAAAACTGCTTGTGGGATCAACAACAGGCACAGAATGAGTAAGAGTATTGCCACATGTCAAGTTTAGAAATGTTTTCCAGATTTTTGTGTTGTTTAGTTCTCGAAAATATTTTTTGTATTACCTTGCCAGACCATAAAGCATAAACACGATAATTTAACTTTCGTTGCAATATTCTCCTCCATCGGCAAACCGTTAAAGATATCTTGTTTCATGTCAACTTTTAAAGGGGTCCGACTGTCAAACATTTTCTCCACAGCGTTTTCATTACTAGCGTTTGCCAACTCCACTTCTACATTGCTAACATTGTATGCCAGATTTGCATCGTCATTTTTACTTGTTCAAAGCCACACTAGCATTTCGTTCTTTCTGTGCTAAACCTAAAGTTCATTTTACAGTTCACTCGATTGAGGTTCACGACCCAATTTATTTTAAACACTTTACACAGAATTTTTGTTGTAATTAATATCCGCTGTAGCACCAAATATCTATGCAGTCTTTTTATGGTCCTTTCACGAAGCGATTAAATATTTGTGATCCGAATGACTCCACCTTCATATGATTCGATGACTTCTCTTTTTGTGCTTTTGTATTTACTTTATAAATTATACTTCCTGGAATTCAGGGATCTCAATGGGTGGATGTGAATAGTAACAGCTCCTGATTATAAAGCACACTAGATTGGTGACTTGTACCATGTGAAGAATGAATGTGTTTAGGTTGGTCTTTTGGGGCACTGCTGTAAATATATCAGTGCATTTTAATCAATGACCATTAAAACCAAGAATCGAAAGGTTGATTTTGTTTCTCTAGAGTGTAATTCAGGACTTTAGTGTGAAGCAAACTACCGAGAATTACATAATGCTTTGTTTTCATACTTTCCTGTTTTCCAAACGTTTGTACTGTAACTGCATTCAAATGTTGTAGGTTTGGCACCATCTGGTGGCAAAGCAATGACCCACAAAATGTAAAAAATATAGTTGTTTTTTTCCCGTGCAACGAGCGAGGATCTGAATTATTTATTAAAGTGTACATTACTTCTCCAATCAAATTACTGTTTTTTTATTTAAAACGATAGCATGAATTATTGCTTATGATATTTTTCTTGCTAGAAATGTCGGTATTGTAAGCATTTCGGAAATGAAGCCATTTATAGCTGGTGATTAATGTCGTACCATATTTCAAAGGCACCTGAGAATAACACCAAGATCAGCTACTGAGAAAACCATAATGTTCTATTTAATTAGCATTTTACAGTATACAGTTCGCATGTACTGTTTTCTTTTTAATAAATGAAAACCGTAAATACAATTTACCTGTTTGGCTTCAAAAGAAATGGTGACTAGGAAAACATCTTTATGAATTCCAGATTCATATTTTTCCTCCTGTTATAGAAAGACTGACAGCTCAATGTGCCACAATATATTACAACATTCCTGTTGGGTAGTTTCTTTGTTGCTTTGACAATACCAGTATTCAATCAAATAGTGGGCCTATGTGGCACTCGAATTACCTCTATCTGAAAAGTTATTAAATTATTAATCATTTTCTTTTCAAATATTTTTATAGAACACGTGCCACGGCAACAATACTAATACTTTAACAACAAGAAAAAGCATGTTGTTTGTTTGACTTTTTTGATCCAAATAAAGAAATAAAACTGCGGAACCACTTTCATGATTCATGACAACATGAAAAACCACGAAAAACACTAATATCCGTACATTTAGTGGACTACTTGTTCATAACCAGGAAGTATATGATAAAACCGATTCCAGTTTTTTAATTTCGCGTTAAAACGAGCCTCCTTTGGTGCAAAACTCGTGATACTGGTGACATATAGTGACTGATTATTTTGTGTGACTAAAAAAAAGTATCGAAATATATGTGAGTTTGAGCGGTGGCATGTGGTTATGTGACAAGTTTAGTCCTGTGACAACTTTAGTCCTTAGTCCGACTACCTGTGTCGTCTTCGAGTCGTGCGAACGGGAAGGATCGCAACCACGATACCTATGTGAAGTAAGCCACAATAGTTGAACTTTCTTTCGCTTTCAAAATAAAGGTCACCAAATGGAATTGAGGCAAATGCTTACAAATAGCAAAACAATGCCATATTAGACCTATATAATTCTAAAGGATATTAGAATGTTGCTATCAAAGCAAATAAATGCAATAATAATAAGAATGGCTGAATTTAAATAGCACAGTTGGCATAATAGACTTCACAATTGTATTAATGGGATGCTTACATCGCTCAGTACAGACTTACCCATAGACCATTGGGGTTCCATTTAATTGGGGTACCGGTATACAGGCTAGACATGTTTGGTGGCACGGGTTCGACATGTGGAAGATATGGTAAAAAATGGCCAGTTGTGTTCGTCTAGTAGACACTTACTAAACACTGCAAAGATGCATCCTTGGAAATGGTTTCAGGCCCCTGGCAGTACATTCATTTGTTAGCACCTGTTCCTGGTGGGAGATACGTTTGTCGCAGTGGCCAGATGTGAAGTACACTGTGGCTGATGGGCTCGTAGAGCTGCGTACTTCAGACAACAGGTGGAATCCAGAGAGACTGGGAGAAATAGTTACAGTGCAACGGTGTGAAACAAATGAAGTCAGCACCGCCGTGTGTAGCTTCAAAAAGAGCAGCGGAGAGATTAGTACGGAATCCAACAGAGGTGTTGCAGAGAAATCATCAGGACAGTCTGTGCACCATAGCTGGGAAATGATGGAGAAATGGGAAACTGGGTTAGTGACAAAGGTTCATGGTCCTATAACAGTTCTTGTGCAGACTGAGGGGAAATTGTGCAATGCTTATGAGATTATTTACTGTTTGAATGAAGAAACTGAAATGGTCTTACTTCTCGGTAAAAGTGACTGGCGAGATACAGGGAGTTAAATGTGAATACGGTTACCGTTCAGTTGGGCTGAGCAAAAAAGTGTCCTGCAAAGACACATTGTGAACAAGAACTGAACCTGTTGTGCTGGATTTTAAAAGTTAATAATAGAGACATCGGTAGCAGAAACCATCATAAAATTTCTAGTTTTTTTATTCAAAAAAGTTACCGAACATTGTTTCACACTTGATTTATTCCAAATTAGGTGCTTTTGTTTTGAAGGTGAAACGCACGTCTTAATAATGGAGCTAGCTTCACAAAGGTGAGCGCAAGTAAATGGATTTGGATTAGTGGTTCTAGCCTGGCACAGAACGAACTGCTGGATACGGCTCTTTGCTTTGATTTGACCTGGATTTTTTTCTCTGGATGCTACCGGTAGCCTAAATCCATCACCATAGCCAATCTACTCGGGCAAATCCTTTAACATCACGTTTCTGGAGAAGAGGCGTTTCAGTAAACTTTGACCAAGGAACTGGAAGCCAATCGCTGGTCCCAAGATTACGGAGAAGACAGTTGGGAAATGTGCGTTTCGATCATGAAATTCGGCGAACCTAATTCATCAAAGTGAATAAGCAATTGCAGGTCAAAATAAACGTGTTCAATCAAAAAAAATAAGACTATAATGCGCAGATTTATTAAAAGTGAATCTTTCGCGGTAGTTTTGGCGGATATGGGTTGCTCATTTACTTTTACGGTACTGTTGTAGCTCACCGGGCATGAAAACATCCAGCTGTAATAGTCCTGTACACTGAAGTGAGCGAGACACGATGGCACTTATTTCCGTTCGAAGGATTCGGACGAAAAAGTTTATAGTTTTCTTTTTCGGCGCTTCTGTTGTGGGATACTATATTTTTAGCAGGTATAATCAAGGTGACATAGGTGAAACGAGTCTACGAGACGTTCCCACTGATTATACTATTGACAATGAAATGCTTAAAAAGCCTGTTTATGAAAGACCACCATTGGATGTAAATGCATTGGGAGAAATGGGGAGAGCAGTCAAGTTGAATCTAGTTGGAGAGGAGAAGAGGAAAGAAGAGGAAAGTATTAAGAAACACCAAATCAATACCTATGTGAGTGATATGGTATCTCTACATCGCAGACTACCCGAACGCTGGAACCCTCTGTAAGTTGGCAGTCGGTATGAGTGTGGTTTCTGTCACTTGTCGCGGGTGTTTTCTTGACTTCGAATACGTTTAAGCATAGCGTTTGAGTGGATGAGCAATGTCGTGCAACTGGAGGTCCGACTACAAATCGTTTTCAGTCAATAGGCCACTTGATTTTTACCCCCTTATTTTTTGGGGTGTTTGAGGTATTCGTGCTTCAGTAGGCTTTTGTGAAATACAATCATTTACTAAGTTCTCTGCTTCTCCAGGGTCAGTGAAGGTTCGTTGAATCATTCAAATTAGACAGTTGGGAGACAGGAAATGGCTCCGTCATTGTGTTTTGGTTTCAATTATTTGCAAATTAAAATCGTATATCATTTTTTTTGTTGAATAACTCAAAACCAATAATCAACAAACACTACATTTCTACCAGCTGTTGAAGTTTTTCCGGGAAATTTACATTACATTTTACATTCTCACCAAATCTTGGTACTCTGGAAGTGCATGATTGCAGAGGGTATGGGTCGGTATTCGTTTAGACTTACCTCACCTGTCTATTTAGAAGGTACTGCAGTAACGGGCTAGCATTCCAACCTTATATCTCAATTTGTACGTTCCCTTGGAACTCGATTACGTTCTATGTCAAAATATCTAGTGCCATTACGTCGGCCAATAACGTTATATATCAATCCACATTTTGAATGGGAACACGCTGCGCTCTCCGTATAGGTTTTCGTTTTGTCTTGTTCTTTTAACCACATCTGATTTGGCTTGAGTGGGGATGGTCTACAACAATTGCATTTAATGAATAGGTGAAATCCTAAAAAAATTGAGTATTACCATACACATCCATTTATTTTTCAACATGCATATCGTTCTTGTCTGACGTAATGGCACTGTAGATAGTTTGGAGTAGAACGTAATCGCGGTTTTTACTAGTTCCCAGTAGTGACGCGGACAGAGGGGGACAACCGTGAACGTTGTCCCGAGTAACGTAATTAAACAGAGGAATTGCATTGATGAAGGGAATCATGTTTTTTACTCTTTGCTGGGGGTTTTATACACCATTGTGATAAGTGCTGTACTTAGACCAACTCTCTGCAGCTAGCTACCAGGAACCCTAAGCTAACCTTAGGAAGGCTAAGAACCTCGTCAAACTCCAAATTACCGTTTTTTTGGAACAGGTTATTCCGTAATTTATATTCGCAACGTGATTCTCTATCAGGGAGATTGAGATTGGTACAGAACCGCTTTCTGACGAGTGAGCAATTGCAAAATCCTGTAATTGTTTTTTTTATGAAAAAACCCTACACAGTGCTGCTTAAAACCTTTGTAAATGTAACCAACAAATTTAAACAATAAAACCTTTATGGCCTGTTTTTGGACATTAATATAATTACTATTTATTTTTTTGGCCAGTGGTTTGCGTCCTAAATATTAAATTCTGTCCCTGGGCCCTGTCATTCTTGTAGGCGTCTTTGGTTCCCAGGGAACATAATTCCTGAGATATACGATTACAACCGGCCTTCAGCACTACCTGTTATGAACAGGAGTCTATAGACATTCATACCAAACATTTCATTTAGAGGAATACACCCAAATTCCCTTTTTTAAACCCGGCTTGTAGTTTTTAATAACTGGACTAATGTCTTAACTGTAGGCTATGCAATGATGGACAGAAGTGGCAGCCAGAGGCAATATAAGCCGCCTGGAAAGTTGACTGATCATTTGTATCTCTTTCAGGTAGACTGTTTATGTTTCTTGGTAATTTGCTCTTCAAATGCTTGGTGTTTTTTCATTGTTAGTTCATGTTCAAACTGTAAGTGCTAGAGAATGTCTGTTTTAAGCTAGCAAGTGGCACCAAGCTATAGTCGTGAATTAGTAAAACTGGGAATACAATAACTTTTTTATTACAACACAAACATTCTTCAAATGTGCTGTTTATTCGCTTGTGTTTTTACAAACAAATAACGTACGTATTCAAGTACATCCACAGTCATTTCACATTTGATGTTCATCTCGGTAGCATAGCTAGCTTCTCAGTTAGTACATTATAGGGTAGTGCACTAAAGCTCCAAAAAAGTTATTTAATGAATGTTTTAATACATACTGAAGAATTATCAACCACTAACTGAATAAAAAATGTAAGTTAAATAATGCTACAAAAATGTAGGAAATAGTTGTGATATGATATGCAGATGGGTGTCTGTTAGGTTATGTAACTGTTAAGTTAGCTAGCTGCATTAAGTTTGATCACAAGACATCAGCTAGGTATATAGTCTAGCTAGATACATTACCTACAAAAATAGCTAGCTAATGGAGGGAAAACTTTTTGCAGATGGTACTTGTTCCCAGACAGTTTCATTTTGTAGCATGTTGAGTAATTTTCAGTTTTTACTAAGAACTGACATCATGACTATAGTCTATCTAGGTGGTGATTGGGGCCTGCTAGCCTTTCCATAAATAAAATTGGTTAAGCCAGGCAATGATAATGCCAGACAAATCAATTCTGTGCTGCTGAACTTGATGTTAAAGTATAACCCATATTGTGAGCAACTCCCCAATCTATGTGCCATGAGTATTGCATTTGGGCCACCTATGTTTTGGCCATAAAAACACTGGTTATGGAAATAGACTGTGTATGAAAACACACTTTAATCCAATTTTCTTTCCTATCATTCTAAAACCAAACACGTTTGAATATGCCATTTCTGTCGCCCCCGCAATATGAACAAGACAGGTCCAATCGCCATTGCAAAACCAAGCCGTGATTCATCAACCCAAGTAATCAGGCTTATTTCTGCTGTCGTCCCAGTCCCTTTCCACTCTGCTGCAGTGCTAATGTGTCGGACACCGACCTGGGGGGTAATAAGCCAATTGTTCCTTTCTGATTTATCAGCTGTAGGGACCTGAGGTATGACTACAGGTCGTTGCCGAGCACCTCCGTTGTCATCGCCTTCTACAACGAGGCGTGGTCCACTCTGCTGCGCACCGTCCACAGTGTCCTGGAGACCTCGCCGGATCTGCTGCTCCGAGAGGTGGTGCTGGTGGACGACTACAGCGACAGAGGTATCGGCCCGGATGCATGGTATCGGATGTGGGCCGAGCCGGGTTCAGCTCTAGCCACGTGCAACCGTCCAGAACTCGCGAGCTGCCCTTCTGGATGAGTGGCGTGAAACTGAACGTGAGCTCGCGAGATCAGGATGTTTGTACGAGTCTAGATCAGCGCGGAAATCCTCCAGATATTCGGACAGCGGGCGGCTAGAGTGGAAACCAAGCGCTGTTCTGTCCTCCCAAGCTAATCAGAACCAACTGACATAATATTGACCATTCGATCCCGTTACTTTCAAGTGGTGATGGTTGTGTTACCCTGTTCGTTGTCATTTAAACCTGAAACGCCGGCACACCCGATAGCAACACCACCCTTTGTTGGCATTACACACACGGCACAGGATTAAGGCAGGTTGCCGGTTTAAGAGTGTGCTGGTTAAGGTGGGAGGTGATACAGCGTGCCGGAAACCCCGTTTAGAGGATGAGCACCATGTTATCTTTCACAAACAACAGTATGTTGCCTTTTCTTCTGGAGATGAACAAGTAAAGAAATCAATCTGCATCAGCATATTTTACCTCCATTAAACAAGATTATCCATCTAACATCGTTTTAGAGCCTGTTGCCAGACTAGAAGTCAGTATCAGCAGTTTAGTA
Organism: Esox niger; assembly: GCA_016801105.1. NCBI lineage: Eukaryota > Metazoa > Chordata > Actinopteri > Esociformes > Esocidae > Esox > Esox niger. Next base: position 2,931 of record JACXGJ010009730.1, on the reverse strand, counting down.
ATAATTGCCAGCTCCTAAACAATCCATTCTCTCCAAAGCATTAGCACATAAATTCATCAATGTTGTATACATGAAATCACTTCTATTAATAACAATTTGTCATTCACCGCAACATCAAACATTTCCACGATTATTCGCGTGGGTGTCTATTCAAATGCACGCTCTGTTTAAAAACAACAGCAACAAAGTAGATTGTGAACAAATTTAAAAAGTGAAATTAAAAGAACAGTTACCTAAATGACCATGAGGGTGAAAACCAATGGTAACATTACTCTCTGCCTCCACATTACATCCAATTGTTTTTCATGACGTTATGCAATATGAGCACAGCTCCTTTTGGTTTGCCCACACAGCCCATTTGAAAGAGCCTCTGGAAAACTACATATCGACCTTGAAGAAAGTGCGTCTGATTCGGGCCACAAAAAGGGAGGGCCTGGTCCGCGCTCGGTTACTGGGGGCCTCCATCGCCACGGGTGATGTGCTGACCTTCCTGGACTGCCATTGTGAATGCCACGATGGCTGGCTGGAACCCCTGCTCCACAGGTAATCGGAGGGGGGGAGCCGGCAGAGTGGGGGGGAGCCGGCAGTGTGGGGGGGAGGAGGCAGAATTGGGGGGAGCTGGTAGATCGGTTCACGCTGTATTCTACTTTGGGGTACCTGTCTTCCCTCACGGCCCCCGTCATTACCGCAGCCCCCGGGTTGACCTTTGCCCTCTTTTCTTCTCCCCCGACTCAGGATCAAGGAGGAGCCATCGGCCGTGGTGTGTCCCGTCATCGACGTCATCGACTGGAACACTTTCCAGTATCTAGGCAACCCCGGGGAACCCCAGATTGGAGGGTTTGACTGGCGGCTGGTGTTCACGTGGCACCCGGTGCCAGAGTACGAGCAGAGACGCCGGCGTTCTGCCATCGACGTCATCAGGTCCGTGGCACTCCGTCTTCCGCACAGAACGGGACGGGAACGTCCCCAGGTCGCTGTGAATCTGCCTTGGTGACGATGTGCCATGTATACTGGATGACAGTTGTCACGTATAGCGTGCTCTATTGGACTTCTGATCATTGGGGAATGTATTCACAGGGTCGCCTCTGTCATCTGTTCTGGTTTTGTTCTCAGGTCGCCCACCATGGCCGGTGGGCTGTTTGCTGTCAGTAAAAACTATTTCCATTACCTGGGGACTTACGACACGGGGATGGAGGTGTGGGGAGGAGAGAACCTGGAGTTCTCATTCAGGGTGAGATTGAGAGTGATCTGATGTACGTTTACGTTTCGCTGTGCCTCCGAGGGCTAAAATGATTACAGCAAGGATGGTAGAACGAGGACAACATGACCTTGCTGTGGACACTTCCCTGATCCCCATGAGGAATAGGGCTTTTTTCATGCTTCGGTGTTAAGGTGACAGTTATTCTTAAAATAGGGGTTAGAGGTTAGGGGTTAGGGGTAAGGGGTAAGGTCTTGGTTTAAATTAAAGAAACCAAGGCTTTTTACTAGGAGGGTTTTTTGTTTTCATCTCATGAGTATAGTTAAACCTTAACCTAAAACATTTGTGTGTGTGTCAAATTTGTGAGAATTTCTTTACTCTCTTATTCGCCGTTTTATTCTATGTCTTTATCCTCGCATAAGTTAAAAGCCCCACCAGCCCAGGGACGGGCGCTTGATATAATACTGTGAAATATGCAGGGATTTTAACACAACTAAGTTTGTCTTCAACCTAGTTGATTGTACAAGACCCAAAAATATAGGGAAAAATGGGTCATGCCGGTGCTGTAACAAAAGGTTGAGCTCTTATTTTCCATGATTAACATCCTGTGGGGATAGGAAACAAATCCGCCATGAAACAACCGAGCCCTTTCCTCTAAAAAAGACGCACAAAGCCGCCCTTCATTCTGCCCGATCACATTGTGGCGTGTAGCCAGTCAAGTCACCGTGCCCCTGTTGCTGTCAATGTTATTTAGATCTGGCAGTGTGGAGGCAGCCTGGAGATCCACCCCTGCTCCCATGTGGGCCACGTCTTCCCCAAGAAGGCCCCCTACTCCCGGAGCAAGGCCCTGGCCAACAGTGTCCGCGCGGCCGAAGTCTGGATGGACGAATACAAGGAGCTGTACTACCATCGCAACCCCCACGCACGACTGGTATGTCTGGCCAGGCGCCTGTAGGTCTGGGGAAGTGTGAGCGTGCGTGCGTGCGTGCGTGCGTGCGGTGACGTAGTGATGACATTCTCACAGGAGCGTGTCTTGATGAGGCTCAGTTGTGATTTGCTCTTATGCATCTGTAGCAGCCTTATTACATACTACAAGGAAAGAAAGGTGACTAATTCATCGAAACCTATAGTCACACCTGAGGCCATTTTGTAGACACACATACACACACACACACACACACACACACACACGCTCCTCCCTTCCCGCTGCTCAGGAGTGGTTCCTTTGATTGAGTGATACTTGTGATTCATGAGGAGGGAACACCCAAGCTGACCGTCCCGTGTGAGATTAGACACCACAGCCCGGACCGCCAGTTGCCGGCACCCACACGTCCGCTGGTGAGTCAGAGACGTTCCCTGGGTGCCGTGCTGCCGACAGACCCGGGTTCAAGTCACACCATTTAAAATGAATATTTCAAAATTCAGGAATTTATTGAGCTTGCTTGGTCCAATGAATCAGTGGCTGAAGTGACAAAAACGCCCATCTGTCACTGGAAGGTGGGCTGAAGAGGACAGTAGAAGTATTTGTAAGATGTTGAGTCTTACTTGAACCCAGGACTGTCAGGGTGCCAGGATGTCAGTGTGTTGTGGAAAGGAGATGCTCTCTAAACTTAACACAGATCAGATTCCACTAATCTCTCTGAAAGGGAGTAGATGATCCATGTACCAAGTCGGCCATTCAAGCTGGAGCTGTCCCCCTGCCGGCCCCCTGCCGGCCCCCTGCCGGCCCCCTG
>JACXGJ010009729.1:0-23596 GCA_016801105.1 Esox niger | reverse complement strand
GATAAGGACAGTTAGTTATAGTAGCTGAGGTGTATGATGAGGACAGTTAGTTATAGTAGCGGAGGAGTATGATAAGGACAGTTAGTTATAGTAGTGGAGGTGTATGATAAGGGCAGTTAGTTATAGTAGCTGAGGTGTATGATAAGGGCAGTTAGTTGTAGTAGCTGATGAGTATGATAAGGACAGTTAGTTATAGTAGTGGAGGTGTATGATAAGGACAGTTAGTTATAGTAGCTGAGGTGTATGATAAGGACAGTTAGTTATAGTAGTGGAGGTGTATGATAAGGACCGTTAGTTATAGTAGCTGAGGTGTATGATAAGGACAGTTAGTTATAGTAGCTGAGGTGTATGGTAAGGACAGTTAGTTATAGTAGCTGAGGTGTATGTTAAGGACAGTTAGTTATAGTAGCTGAGGTGTATGATAAGGACAGTTAGTTATAGTAGCTGAGGTGTATGATAAGGACAGTTAGTTATAGTAGCTGAGGTGTATGATAAGGACAGTCATTGTCTCTAACTCACGTGATGCCTTTGAAGCCCCTCCTACAGCTGCACAAAAAAGCGTTGCCGATGGGTTTGCACACAGCGCTGTTGTGGCAGGGGTTGGGAACACACGCCGTGATCTCTGTTTCACAGCGCCCTCCGGTGTACTGGGGACTGCAATTACATGCAAAACCTGGAACATCAAGAGGCAGAGGACAGATAGAGTAGAGAAGTGAAAAGGAAAAAGTGCAGGGAGGGGGCAGGTATGGAGAGATTGATGGAGAGAAAAAGAGATAGGAGGGTGAGGGGGAGAGAGAACAAAAGTTAAACAGGCAGAAAGATAAGAGGGAGATGGAGAGAGTTAATTGAACAGATTTAACTAACAGGCGGAATTGTAGACCTGAACAAAAACACAGACCTGCACAGTCAAACCCAATCACATTCAGGCACTGTTCGGACCTGTACAGATATGTGTGTGTGTGTGTGTGAGGGTGTTTGTGTGATCGCGCATTGAAGCTTCAGCACTGATGCCAGGGAGGACTTGGCATGGTATTTGAGAGAGTTTGCCAGCCAGAACACAAACATACATACCTCTGGGAAATCACAAGGACACACACATACACACATTCACACACAACTACATACAACTGGGAAATTGCAGGGAAATGTAATTGTGTTTATCGACACAATGCAGACACACACGTGCGAGCACACACAAACCCGCACACACCCACACACACACACACACACACACACACACACACACGGGAAATGGCAGGGACATGTACTGGTGTTTATTGACACCACACAGACACTATAGAACACCGGGACACACAGACCCACACTGGGATAACCTTTATGTTGAGGTTGGGTATGCCATAAATGACAACATGGGACCGTGACAAGGCCCCTGAATGCTGTGCTCTTTTCAGAGCATTCCGCCTCTCTGTGAATGAGCAATGAGCCCGGGAAGAGACCTGCAGAGAGCCACCCAGGGGAGGGCTAAGTAACTCTCTGTGTTCAATCTTGGCCTCGCTGTGTTAAGTCTGCATGTTAAGTCAAGGCGTCATCCCGCTGAGTCCAGGCAAGGGCATTCCCATAGAGATGGCATTTAACCAGGCTTCCCTACTCCAGCCAAATGCCAACGGATAGAGAACAAAACGAAACATCTCGAGCCCTGACGGCAGTGGGATATATATATATTTAAAACGATTCATTTAGTTAACACAGGCCCTTCAAGTTCTAACAGAAGGCAGAACAATAGGACTATATAAAAAAAAGATAGTGACAGAGGTACGACGACGCCCGAACTGAAAGAGAGCGATAAGGATAGACAGAAGGCAACCATAAGCAGACGGACAGGCAGAAAAAGACAGATGAAATAAGAGAGTGAGAGAGTGAAAGGCTGTTTATCACAACCACATCTAAAGAAGAAACAGCGGGTCAGGCTCATTGTAATTAAGATCTCATCTTGGATTAACAAGAGACTTATGTAACGGGAGATCCAGATCTCAGGAGAGGGGATTGCCTGCCAGCTGGCACAGGTGTACACAGGTCGAAACAGACCGTCATATATCTCCCCACCGCCGGCAACGTGAAATGTGAATCAATCAAACAATCAATCAGGAAATCCTCCCATTAGTGGGTGCCTAATGGATGCTAACGGTGGCCAATAATCTGTCCTGGAGAGCTACGCGGGTGACGCAGGTATCCCGTTGCCCTCCTGCGATTCCGGGGACTCACCACCAGAGGGCAGGCCGGTGCAGGTGGCTCCGTGGAGACAGGGCTGCTTGAGGCAAGCGTCGGGGTAGAGAACGCAGCCCAGCTTCAGCTCCGTCAGACCCACCACCTCGGCGTAGCGGCTCCGCTTGTTCTGCAGCGGCAGCTCGTTGTTGTTGAGCATCACCGAGTCCAGGCAGCCCTGGAAACCGTCGAACACCTGTGGGCCTTTCTTGTCGGTCAGGCTGCGAGAGTTAGCAGGCTGGACCTGGGGGGTGAGCAGAGACAGAAATAAGCAGATTTAGACATGCAAATAAACGTTGTGTAGGAACAGCGGACAAAACTAAAATGTCAAATTCTAATAATTGGCTTTGCCATGATTTGTTTGAACATCTAACGGACCATAACCAGACAATAGGAAAAAGAGTACATGGATAAGTAACTCGGCAGCGTTCCACAGAGCTTCCTATGCATGAGTTAACGCCAGGCTGTGTTCCTCAGTCCTCTGACAGGATTAAACTGGTAAGAGCATTATGGGAAAACACTCTCCTTGCACAAGATCCATAATGTACTGTCATTATGCTAAACGCGCTCGCAGCCACGCCCATGCAAGCATATTAATGTCACACACACACACACACACACACACACACACACATACACACAACACACACACACACACACACACACACACACACACACACACAGCACACACACACACACACACACAACACACACAAAAATGATCCCCCTTCCTCTCACATAGACTCAGACATGCACGCCTCGCCCCCGTACGAAACCCACCTGAGCTCCGAAGTAAATGGAGCCTTCGGTGCCCAGCGGTTGGAAGCGCGGCGGCCCTCTCCTCCTCTCCACGTAGCTGTCGTCCAGAGACAGGCTGGTGAAGTTGCGGTTGAGCTCCAGTGTCACCGTGTGCCAGTTGCCATCGTTGATGGGCCGCCCGGAGATGCCCAGCGTACCGGGGCTGTTCCCACAATCCATCTGGAACCAGAGCTTGCCCTCTTCCAGCTGCCGATCAGAATGACAGAGGTGGGCTTTACCCGGGTCTAACAGGGGATTCGCTTCTGGTGATAAGTCTAAACGGGGGATTCACAGCGTGGCTGGGACACGGTGGTCTGACTGTGCCTGTGTGTGCGCGTGTTTACATGCGTGTGCGTGGGTGTGTGTGCGTGGGTATACATGCGTGTGCGTGCATACATGCGTGTGCGTGCGCGTGCATACCTTGAGAATAGTGCAGGGGTCAGCGCGCGTGTACATGATGATTCCTCGGCTCTGCAGCGTTCGTATTCTCAGGCCCAGCTTCATCTCCCCCGTCCTCCCTCCATCAGACACCTTGTACTTTATATAGCTGTTCCCAGAGAAACTCAGGGATGTGTGGCCTGCACACACACACACACACACACACACACACACACACACACACACACACACACACACATGTTACTTCGCTATTCAAACGGGGACGCCACAGTTGACAGTCCTTAAAGAAATCCTAACCCTTACCCAAACCTCAACCTAACCTCATTACCTCGCATTTATGTCTAAAATCTAAACTCACCCTAATGCCTCACTCTAACCCTAAGCCTAAAAACTATTTCCTTACACTAATTCTAACCCTACCCCAATTGTAAATACCCCAAAACTTGCCTTTGTCTAAAAGTGGAAAGGAAAGAAAACATCGCCATTAGTCAAATAATTCTGATTTAACCACAGTTTGGGGACATTGGTGTCCCCATACTATAGTCGGGTTAGAAACACACACACAAACACATCCAGTCGCATCATGTCACATACGCCCTCCAAACGTTGACAAACACGTGCGCACCCGTCAAACCCACCTGCACACTCTCCCAGTTTCCCCGGTGGACATTGGCAGACGTACGGCCCCCTGGTTCCCTCTGTGCCCACACACTGCATGTCCCCTGGACACGGCTGCTCCTCACACAGCTCCGAGGCCGGGGGGCAGCTACCATCTGACGGACAGAGACGGATGGGAGAAGAGAGGGAGAGCGACACCGGTGAAACGGAGGGGAATGGGCGAAGAGGGAGACAGACACCAGGTAAAAAGGATGGAGAGAGGGAGGGGGTGGACGGGTGGCAATATGGTCAAAATGAAAAGAAAACGGGAATGAAAGGAGACGGACAGACAGAGTGTAACACGCAGAAAGACAGAAGACGAGACCGTGGATAAATGGAAGAGAGGGTGCGAGAGGAGTGAATGGAGAGAAAGGGAGAAAAGAAAGGAGAAATGAAGAGAGAGAGGACATGTTCATTTGGTGTTTTTCATAGGGAAGGCAGCCAAACCCAACTCCTGCCAAGCTCCCCCAGGAGACGCTCTAATTACGTTAGCCGGAACCTGCTAATTCAATCTAGTGGGGGGTCTATCTAATCCTGGGGTCAGATACACACCCAAGATGCTTCAGTTGAATCGGCTTTTCACCAATACAGCCTTTATACAATCAGTCAGAGTGGCTGGCACAGTGAGCTCCGGGCACGAATCGTTCGCGGCCCGTCTCCTGTGCATGGCGATGACGGTCGGGTTTGTGTGTCCCACTCACCAGTGCAGGTGCAGCGGGTGGTCCGATGGAAGCGCGGCGACACGAAGCTGACCCTGGGTGTGCTGTAGGTGACGAGAGCGTGGGAGTCCAACGCGATGCTCTGCTCACACAGGGCCCCGCGGCACTCCAGGCCGGAGCAGTTCTTATCCAAGATGGCCGACACCCTGAGCACTTCTTCCAGCTGCCTGCGGGAGGCGCTCAGCTTCTGCGTCAGGTAGGCCGCCTTGTAGAAGCCTCCCCCCGCCGTCTCCACGGCCACCAGCAGGTCCAGCTGGCTGGTTCCGCCGACGGGCTGCAGACTGAGCATGTGCAGCACGTCCTGCTTCTGGGTCGCCGCCGCAACCTTCAGGACTCTCACAATGTTCTTCAAGTGGGTTGCAACAAAGTCGTGCGGCGCCACGCTCTCAAAGCGCACGGTCACCGCCTCACGGAGCATCTCCGGCGACGCCTGCTCAACGTGCACGCTCACGGCTACCGGCACGGCGAAGCGCCCGTCGCTCACGCTGGCGTTGAGCGAGTAGCGGCCGGCGTCCAGGCCACCCAGGGCGATGATCTTGCCGTCCCTCGGGCTGATCTTGAAGAGGGAGCGCTGAGAAGGCGGGGCGTGGCCGAAGGTCAGGACGTCATAGGGGTCGGCGTCGGTGGCGTGCAGCTGGCCGATGACTCCCCCGGGGAACTCGTCCTCCATGGTGACTATGTGTACCTCCAGGGGGAGCGCTACGGGCCGATGGAGGCTTTCCTCGATCACGCGCACTGTCAGGGTGGAAGAGGAGGACAGGCGCGGCTTCCCAGAGTCCCTCACCTGCGGGGGGTGCAAGAGGTGGGGTGTTAAACAAGCTAGCTGGTAGTAGGACAAAGACTGTGAGGATTCAAAAATAGTCCGCCTTACCTGAACCTGAATGACATACTCTGTGGCCAAGTCCCGCCTAAACACCTGATTGGCTAGCAGTGTTCCGTCTCGCTCCAGCGTGAACTCGCCGCCCTCGTTCCCCGTGAGGATGCGGAACTCAAAAGGTGGGCCATTGTGGGAGGAGTCCAAGTCTATGACGGACAGCTGCAGAATGCTGGTGCCGATGGGCTTGTTCTCCTGCGGCGGAACGAGTACCAGACAGGTGATTATACTGACGAGCACGGTGGAGTTGTGCGCGTGTTTGTGTATAAAAATGTGGTTACATTCGACGTCATTCGCCGTCAGAGACCCGCGATGGTGTACATTACCTGAATGACAGTGGTGAGATTGGCCGGGGTGAACGCGGGCTGGTTGTCGTTGATGTCGGAGATGTCAATGTTGACCGTCACCGTGGACGACATGGGTGGAATGCCGCTGTCCAGAGCCCTCACCACCAGGGAGTACCCCGACACCTGCACGGAGAACACCGTTGGCTTAAAACCTTGCATCATTTCATCCCTGATGATCATTGTAGGATCTAGATCTCAGCCATTTCCGTGAAAATCGAATTCACCGCAAGTTAATCAATGCTGACAAGTCCCTAATCAAATAACCTGGATACGCATTCTTCTAATTTGGTACATCCAAATGAGTTCACCAAATGAGGGACCGAGCGCGTCGATTAAGCACGGTGCGAGTCGAACGGCGCGCCCTTTGACCTTTTAAAACAAACTTCCGTGAAGGACACATTCCTGGCGTGTCCTACCAAGCATGTACCCCAGCTCTCCGTCTTTCACCTGGGGGTAACACTGTCAAGTCTGTCTCAGGTAGAGAGGATTTGGCTGGCCTTAGGGAGTGGTTCTCACAGATACACGCGCACACACACACACACACACACACACACAAAACAAGCACACAGGCAGACACAGAAACACCTCATCCCATGACATGACACAAGCCGCAGGATACTTCTGTGTTCTTCCACATATTGGTCTGTAATAACAAACTAAACACAAAGGGAAAAATGCAATAAATGAAAAACAAAAACAACTCTCACCTCAGAGAAAAAGTATTCTTATTTGAATCACAATAACCAACCACAGCTTTGCAAAGAACACATGAGAATAACCTGTCTGGAAATCAGTGTGTGGAAACGCACACACACCGCTCGCACACACACACACACACACAAACACACACACACATACACACACGCAGAGAAACACACGGCTGTGCTCTGTCTGATAACCAAAACACACTTTCATCAGCCAGCTCTTTGATCCCCCCACAAACCCCGGCATTCTGTTTGGAGTGCGCTCAGATCCGCTCTTCACACCATCACCGGCCACACTCATGAATTCTTTATGATGGGAATCGGAACACACTGAACATTTGAAGCTCCCCAGAAAGGAATAAAAGGGAGGAAAGAAAACATCATTGGCTGAGAAGGGCTGCGATGCAATGGCCACAAGTGGAGGAAATGAACAAATATTAAGAGGAATGGTGAGTCCAGTTAGCTGTATGTGCGTGTGTGTGTGTGTGTGTGTGTGTGTGTGCGTGTGTGTGTGTGTGTACGCTTGCTTACCGTCTCTCTGTCCAGCTGCTTGTTGACCTTCATCATGCCGGAGAGCGGGTCTATGAAGAACTGGTTCTCTCTGTCACCACTAACGATGGAGTACAGGATGTCACTGTTCATCTGGCTGTCAACGTCTTCAGCTGTCAACTAGGAGGGGAGTGGACACTGGGATTAGACCACAGAAGTACTGCATACAATCCATGAATAGATTAGGCATCTCCCAACATCCAACAGACACACACAAACATTGAAATGGTCAAAACCTCCTGGGGAGGACCCCCATTCGGCTCCACTTTTCGGATATGTACCAGAGCTAGCACAACAGATTTAGCGCGGATTAATTCCGATTGAATTTGGTGTCTTTGTACCAGAGGAATTCCGGTGCAGCTGGCTGTGAGATGAGGAGTTACACCCGACCAACCTTGACAATGGACTCCCCGATGGTTGCGTCCTCAGATATGACGGCGGTGTAGATGTCCCGGCTGAACACGGGAGCGTTGTCGTTGACGTCCGTCAGGTTGATGTTCACCGTGGTGACGGCACTGAGGGGCGGGGTTCCGCCGTCTCTCGCCTCCACGGTCAGGAAGTAGTCCTTGCACGTCTCAAAGTCCAGGGGCTTGGATACAGTGATGGCGCCTGGTACAGAGGGAGGGTCAGAGGTCAATAGGGAGAGACGGATCATCTCCGGAACGTGGATTAACCCAACGCATATGTATATGAACTGACTCGTTCTGCATACGGCGACTGACCAGAAAGGGGGTGTATGTGGAACTTTCCGTGCTCATTGCCTGAGCGGATGCTGTAGGTGATCTCGGCATTGGTTCCAATGTCCTTACTGGCTGCATACACCTGCAGGACCTCGGTCCCCAGTCCCACATCCTCTGGCACTGTTGCAAGGTGGTCGCGGCGCTCAAATACCGGCGGGTTGTCGTTGATGTCCAGGACCGTGATGGTCACGTTGACCAGGGAGGACAGGCGGACCGGTGAGCCCTGGTCGGATGCTCTGACTATGATCATGTAGGACGGCTGCTGCTCGCGGTCCAGGACACGTTCCAGGACCACGATCCCGGAGGATTTGTCGATAGAGAAGAAGCCATCGGCGGAGTCAGCCAGGGAGTAGACTACCTTACGACTGATCCCTGGAGGGAGAAGAGGGGATGACAGATCATTTTGAATGTATCGATTACCGTCCGGAGTGTTTGACAGTCGGGTTGTAGCTATATGAAAAAGAGAACAGACAGGGCGCGAGAGTGATAGGGAGAAAAGCGAAGGAGAGACTATGTTTGGTTGACTCCAGTGCATACACTGATATCTCTCTCGTTCCTCACTCTTTCTCACTCTGTCCTCCTGATGCCCTTCTCTTCATCTCGCTAACATCCACAAAGCTTCCTGTGCTGAAGCCCTCCATCTGTCAACGCTGTGTGGCTTTAAGGTAAACCTTTAATGCGCTAAAACCTTTATCTCTCACGCTTGAATCGCGGGCGTAACAAGAATTACTCATTAGTGTGGCAGAGGTGTTGTCCTGGCCCTCCCTTATTTTCTTGGCAAGGTCTCAGCAGTCAAATCAAGTCAGAGCCAGGGAGTGAGCGTGTTGTGTACAGCTAGCGCAGAGGAAAGCACAGAGAACAGACATCATTGGAGAACAGCACGCATCCGGACGGTCCGTTGTCACCTTCGTCCGGGTCGATGGCCTGTATGCGTGTCAGCAGGGCTTTGGTGGCTGTGTCCTCATACACACTGGCGGCGTAGCGTGGCACCGGGAACGCCGGGGGGTTGTCGTTCACATCCGACAGGGTCAGGTGGACCTCGGCGCGACAGAACAGACCTCCTCCGTCGGTCGCCTGGGCAACCAGTCGGTACACAGGGGTCTTCTCCCGGTCCAGTGGCTGGGCTGTCTTCAGTTCGCCTGAACAGAAAGCAGGAGAGTTTAGATCGCCGCACCGATGGCTTGGCCAGATGTCATATGAAGTAAATGCCTGAGTGTACCGGTGTCAGGGTCGATACTGAAGTCTTCAGAGCCGGGTCCGTGTAGGGAGTACTGGACCCAGGCACTGACCCCAACATCAGCATCGCTGGCCCCAACCCTTATTAGCACCCTGTTTACTGGGATATCCTCGGGAATCGATGCTGTGTACAAAGCCTGGAGAAACACGGAAAGATACCATCACACCACACAGCACTCAGAATGCAGTTAGCAACAGCTACTATACACAGAACATCACTACTATAAATACAACCACTACAAACACAACTCCTATACCTTCAATAGGGTCTGTTCCCAGACACTCTGTGTTGTGTCAAGCCTAAGAACAACCCTTAGCCGTGGTATATCGGCCATATGCCACACCCTCTATTATAAAATGGAATAAAAAAATAGTAACATTTCTGGGACAGTTACGGGTCAGTCAACGGTAAACTACTACACCGATGTTTAGACTGAAAACGCTGTTCTGTAAACAGATGAAGCCTGGGCGGACATAAACAGAAATATATGAAATACAAAAGCGTACGGACAGGACAGTGCACGACGCGCAACTGACCTGGTCACAGACAGGACTGTTGTCATTGGTGTCAGTCACGGACACCTCCACCGTTGCCCTGGTGACAAAGAGGCCGTCGGTAGCGGTGACGTTGAGGAGATATAGGTCCTGTTCCTCGCGGTCCAGCGGGCGCTTAGCGTACATCTTCCACTCACCTTGCACCTGTCCCAGGGCAAACACACCCCGAGGGTTCCCGCCTGAGGGACGAGAGACCGGAGGGCAATTAGAAACTCAAACCCATGCACACTGTCTCTGACACTGTCTCTAGTGGTCATTATTCAAGAGCCCTACGGTGCTTTTGGACGACAGTAATAACACATACACAAACACACATACACACATACACAGACACACACACACACACACATACAGAGACACACACACACACACACACACACACACACACACACACACATTAGGAATCCCCGACTTTGTGGGGACACCAACAACCCATTCCAAGTTCTATATTTCAAACCCCTAACCATATACACCAAATAAATAATATTTACTCCAGAAACCTAAACCCTAAGCCCCGATTTTCTCATTGTATAATTTTACAACCGTTGAGGAAAGGTTAGGTCCCCAGCACGTTAATAAAATATCAACACACATACCTAGTGCTTTAATGACCTTTATTTGTCCTCTGGGCGCTCCATCTGACACTGACAACTAATTGAATTAAATAATTATAATCTAACACAGAGCCCTTTATTTGGATGCTGCTGTGGAATTAACTGTGGAGAAATGAATTAGGATGATGTACATAACTACCCTGGATGTTAGCACACATACCAGGAGCATCAGGATCATGGACATAACCAGCCTGGATGTTAGCACACATACCAGGAGCATCAGGATCATGGACATAACCACCCTGGATGTTAGCACACATACCAGGAGCATCAGGATCATGGACTTAACCAGCCTGGATGTTAGCACACATACCAGGAGCATCAGGATCATGGACATAACCAGCCTGGATTTTAGCACACATACCAGGAGCATCAGGTCATCATTACTACTGCATATCTTAACCTGTTACACTTCCATCTGCGTAAGTGTACCATGTAAAAACTCTTAGGAATTCCACGCTCGCAGTCACTCGGCCAGTCAGTCAGTCGGCCAGCTACCCACCCACCCAGCCAGTCATTCAGCCAGTCTGCCAACCAGCCCGTCAGTCTGCCACGCAGGCAGTCTCACATTCAGCCAGCCAGCCAGTCAAACATTCAGCTGCCCAGCGAGCCAGTCTCTCAGTCAGTCACCCAGCCAGAAAGCCACCAAGACAGTCTCTCAGTCAGCCGCCCAGCCTCAGTAGCATATCCAATACTTTGTGAGTCATTATCAGCCCCCTGCTGTCGATAATGACAAACTTACTGAGAGGGGTACACACGCACGCAAGCACCCATGCACGCACACACCCAGGCCAGCAGAAAGACACGTGCACACACGCAGAGAAAAGGAAATAGGTTAGAAACAGAAATAAATACAAATATTGAATGCAAGGATTGCTGAAGTGTAGAGAATACAGAAGAGATACGTGACATGTTTAATAGGGCTAATGGATCGACTGTTTTTTTCATTTAGTCATTGAGCTCAGGCTTTTACCTAGTGAACACAGCCAATCCTCCTACAATAAGTGCTTCTGATTAAGGCATTATTATTGAGTGTTGACAAGGGATCTGTCATCTGAGCCCATGTCTCACTTTCCACGAACCCCCTGACAGCACAGCCAAACAGCCCAAAATACATTAACTGTCGAAAATGCAAATCAAAGAGGTTTTTCAAACATAGCAAGAAGCAGGAAAATTTTGTTTACTATGATAACAATAGTCAAATAGTATTTTCCTCTCAACCACGGTCAAATGATAGCTCCAAAACACAAATCTTCCGGAATCATCTCAACGCCTGAGTAAAGTCTTTGTAATTACAATGAGCCAGTGGCTAAACGCAGTCTTGATGTAGCGATGCAAACGGAGCGGCTATAAATGGATTGCCATAGTCGTAAATGCATCCAAACAAAGGCATACAGGGACCACATACAGAAACCCTGACCAACTGTGTTGCTGCACAGTTACATCACACTAAACACTGAATCACTGAAGAGGAAGTTCACAATTAGTGTACACAGATAATCAAACTTTAATTTGTCTCTCACAAGCGGCGCAGCGATCTAAGGCACTGCATAAACAGTGCAGCTCAACTATGGTTATTATCCTGGTTGCGGTGTACAGACCGAGCCAGGGAGTCCAGAAAAGGCTGAGCAAATTGGTTCAGAACTGTATGGGTTTTTGGGATGGCTTCCGGGTTGAACCAGCACTGTGATAAGAAGCTCGCTGCCAATGAATTGATAAGAAATTGAAAAGGAGAAAAAGGGTTAAAAATAGGCAATCATTTATTAGATATTTTTTTATGAAGTACGGTAGGGAAGAAAACTAAGACGCAGACGCCTAGACGCTTTGAGGGTGGGAGAGAATCAATGTCTGTAGATGTAATGCAATGCTGATAGGAACCACTGGCTACTAGCAATGTCTTAAAATCCTCCCAGAGTTTTAATAAAGTGATTCAATCTAAGATACAATACTGGTTTGGCAGAGAGAATACCATGAGGACACCAAGACAATAAGCAACAATAACAGACAATAATTCCAACGTTATGGAATAGCTTGTACAATATCTGGCTCAGCTTAATCAAATAAAACAGGGTTTCTTTTACCCTGTGGTGTTGATGTACCTGTTCACTGCAGGCGTATTCTATGCAGGAGCAGGAAAGCATGCAGTTCATCCCTTGCTTTCCTTCTATCCATGTCCTACTGTGTCAAAGATCGATTCAATGTGTCTCGTTGTCGAGTGTACAATCTGTTCAGTGCGTCTCTGCTGTGTAAGGTCACATCCATCTGTCATTCATTCTCTCCCTCTCTCAGCAGTGTGTGACGTCAATTTATTCTCTCCCATTTCGTCTCTCTCTGTTTTGGTCCCAGCTCTGTCATTCATTCGCTCTTATTGAAAGTAAAAAACACGTTATTTCTCTCTCTCTTCCTGTTTGCTGTAAGGTCATATCTCTTAGGTCTTTCATTTTTCCCCCACTCTCTGTTATGTGGAACATCAGTTAGTTCTCCTTCCCTCTCTTTCATCTCCGTTGTGTTGGGGAAGGTCACGTCCCTACTGCCTTTCCACTTTTTCTTCATCCGTTTCTCTCTCCTGGCGATTGTCATTAGAATGCCATTCAGCAAAGGGTTTTCAGTGTTTCAAAGTCCTTCACAAGCTTCATATTCCCAGTCGGCATGGCGAGCAACCGCTTGGTCTCCTTAGGCGTTCCTACTTAATTATTATTTCCTTACTTGTCAATTAGCAGAGAACAAAGCAAACTACCCTTTTAACTGGTATGTAATTTACCAAATCAAATACATTCAGTTTCCTTAAAGCTAATGCATTCATGACATCCAACTCAGATGTATTTTGGTCAACCCCAATGTAATTAACCCTCTTCAGTATTTGTGTCTGTTGTCACAAACACATTATGAGAACCATAAATCACTTAAAGCCACCGAGAGAGATAAAAAAGAGGACTTATCACTATACAGATATCTTTCATCTACTGCACCGTGGGTACTGTGCTCTTTATTCTGTCTACCTCTGTTTACTAGTATCATGGCCTTTGGTGAGGCTGTATTTCTGTCGCAAATGTCAGAGGTGCAGGACAAAATGGCATATCTGGCAAGGAGTGCAAGAGTCAGCAGTTTTCAAGTCATTATGAACCAATACAATGCTTGTTTCTTAATCAAGCCCCAACTGCTGGAATGCACATATATAATATACCTAAGAAATTAATTACAACAAAACATGAATTATAAATCACATCTTCACATTTTTGCCTTCATTCAGTGTCAGTTTTCCTGTTATTTATTCACAAGCTTTGATTTGGTGCTCAGGTTATTAGCCAGAGAAATGCATAAACAAAGAAGCAGACTTTGATTTAGACTCTGAATTTAACTGGATGAAAAAAGGGGCAGAAAGATTGATGGATGAAACAGACAGCTAAACACATTTAACCAATTCTCTAACTCACCTGTAATGTGGTAGCTGACTTGCCGGTTTACTGCAGAGCTGTCGTCATCCCTAGTGTTGAGCACTGCCACCACCTCGCCAGGGGGGTCGCTCTCACGCACTGAACCCCAGTAACTCTCTTCTACGAAGCTGGGCGGGTTGTCGTTGATGTCGGACACTGCCACGGTCACTGTGGAGGTAGATGTTAAAGCCAGGGTCTCCCCTAGGTCTGAGGCCACAACCAAAAACGTATAGGATGGGTGCGTCTCGTGGTCCAACTCTTTGAGAGTGGATATCCAGCCTGTGTTGCTGTCTATGGTGAAGGTCTCTGTGGACTGGTCTGGCACCCCTTCGGATTGAGCCAAGGCTCCTAGGCTGTATGTCACCTGTCCGTTAGATCCAGAGTCCGGATCCAGGGCTTGAACCTGGATAATCCTGGTGCCAACCAGCATACCCTCCATCACTGTTGCCTCGTAGAAGTTGGATTCAAATGCCGGCTTGTTATCATTGAGGTCCAGGACTTTGACTTCAACGTCAACGCTAGTCACAGAGTCCAGCTTGGCCTGCGGCATGGTGGCCGTCACCTTGAAGTGGAAGGAGGTGATGACCTCATGGTCCAGGGGTTTGTCCAACTTTATGACTCCTGTGTCCCTGTCCACCACCAGAACGCCATCCTGGTTGTTCTCTCCGGTCTCTCCACTGACCAGAGCAAATGTGATTGGAGACGATGCGTAGCCCGGAGGGGTTATGAGGCGGACAGGCCCCAAGGCTGCTCCAATGGGAGTGTCTTCAGGGACAGTGAATGAGAACTGGGGCTGGGTGAAGGAAGGAATGAGGGCATCGGGGGCTAGGACATGGATGTATACGGATACCAGAGAGTGTCTGACAGGAATGCCCCCATCCACTGCTTTGACAAAGAAAGACAAGACTGAGTTGCGCAAGTGGCTGAAGCTGCCCTTAGTGACCATCCATCCATTGTCAGGGTCTATCTCTAAGATATCCACCACGGGGACATGCGCCTCACTATAGAGGGAGTATGTCACCTTGGAGTTGGCACCGTCGTCAGGATCGTAAGCTTGGATCTGGGTCACCAGGAAACCCTTGTCCACGTCCGATTTGACAGAAGCACGGTATTCTGTAGCCCTGAAGGATGGAACGTTGTCATTTTCATCGACCAGGGTGACCCGCACGGTGCAGTAAGAGGCCCTTCCACCACCGTCCTGGGCTGCCACCGTTAGGACAATGTCCTTGTTGGCTGGGTCCTCTCTGTCCAGCTTCTCCAAAGTAGTGATCTGACCATTGGCATCCACACTGAACTGGTCCTTGCCCACATCATTGACGAACAAGTAGGTGATCTGGCCAAACATGTCTGGGTCAGAATCAGTCGCCCTCACCTGAAAAGAGCAGTTACATCCTTTTAGATGGGTTATTACAAAAAGTAAATGTGTCATAAAAACATAAGGAATACGACAAAAAATTACAAGCTTCATTGCATATCAGATTTAATTAATGCTTCATGAATGGGTCTTACCTGGATCACCTTGGTACCTACTGCAGCATTCTCCCGAACGTCTGCTTCATATACATTTAGTCCAAACACAGGGCTGTAAAGGTTGGCTCCAAGGATCCTGACATGCACCTGGGCCGTGCTTGTGAACACTCCATCTGACACGGATACATTCAGACTGTAGGCTGGCTCCATCCTCTGTTTCCTGTGACCAGATAGCTTGATGATTCCAGTCATACCGTCCATCACGAAGTTCATCCTCTCATTACCTGACAGCATACTGTACTCCAGCTTATCATAATCAGAGCTGTCGGCATCCAAAGCCTGAACACAGGTTACAAAATGGCCTCTAGGTGCCAATTCACTGACATAGGCCTCGTAGAGAAGCTGGTTGAACACAGGAGGGTTATCATTCATGTCATTAACCACCAAAGTGACCGAAACATCACTGCTCAACGGTGGGAAGCCGTTATCGGTTGCCCGGACGATGAAGTCATATCGCTGGACCAGCTCATGGTCGAGCATGCGGGCAGTCAGGATGAGACCGCTGCTGCTATCAATGTGGAAATAGTCAGAACTGTTATAGGCATCTGTGGGGTAGAATACCTGGTAGCGTACAATGTTGTTTTTCTCAGAATCTTTATCGGTAGCCACGACTTGAAGTGCTGGCGTGCCGATCATGGCAGTCTCGGACAGGACCGCTTTATAGGTGGGTTTCTCAAACACCGGAGGGTTATCATTGACATCATTAACTGTGACATCTACGTCCACCTCAGCCCGTGCACCAGTTAGGTAGTCGGTGGCTCTGACGGTCAAACGGAAGGACTGAGTGATCTCATAGTCCAAGGTGCTGATGACCCTGATGACTCCAGTGTCAAAGCCAATGTCAAACTGCAGCGACGGGTCTCCCTCCACGATGGTGTAGATGATGCTCTGACCCTCTGGGCTGGTGGCGTTGATTCCAAGGATAGGAGTGTGGACAGCGACATCTTCGTTTACTGATACGGCATAGAATGACTTGTCAAAGACGGGCATGGCCTTGTTCACCACTGTGATGGTGAACTCAACAGTGGAGGACAGGGGAGGGTAACCGCCATCCTTGGCCAAAACCACCATCTGGTACTCCTGGTTGGACAGGTCAGACTCAAATGCCTTTTTCAAACCAAGGCTACCGGTCAACCTGTCAATCTCAAAGTGTCCATGGTCGTCTTTAAGGTAATAGGATACCTCTCCATTGATGCCTTTGTCACGGTCCACAGCGGTTACTCTGAAAATGGGCGAACCCGGTTCAGCCTCCACCTGGACAGCAGCATAATATGGAAGTCCTACAAACACCGGAGCGTTGTCGTTGATGTCCTCTATCTGGACCCTGACCATCACCCTGGCCACACGCAGGCGGTCATGTTCCCTCCCAGCCTCAACCACCAGCTCGTAGAACTCCTGCTCTTCACGATCAAAGGGAATGCCAGTGGTCTGGATTACGCCAGAGGTAGGCCTGATCTGGAAGCGTGTCCCAGCATTTAGCAAGGTGTATTTCAGTGGCTCGTTAAGGCGGTTCCCAACTGCGTTGACCACAGCCACCTTGGTGATGTTGGTGATGTTCTCCTGAATAGATGAGGAGTAGAGGCTGTGGGCGAATAACAGTCCAGAATCCAGTGCCTCTCGTACAATGACGGTAACCAGGGCCGTGCTGGAGAACTTACCATCGGACACTTTGACGTTGAAGCGGAATCTCTCCTTGGAGAAGTTATTGTTCTTGACTGTGATGATACCACTGGAGTGGTCGATGGTGAAGTGCTCCAGGCTGCTGTCTGTCAGCGTGTAGCTAAGTTCTGTGGGAACGTTTTGGTCTGGGTCTGTGGCAGAAACCTGTAGCACTTCCACACCCATGTAAGTGGGTAGGAGCAGGACAGTTTCGTATGAGTCTTGGGTGAAGCAAGGTGGAGAGTCATTGGTGTCAATGACTTGTATAGTGACCTCTGTGGGGCTATCCGCTGTAAGCTGAGGTCTCCCACTGTCCCTGACATGGACATGGAAGTTAAAAACCGCAAATGTCTCATGGTCCAGGTTGGCAATAGTCCTGATGGAGCCAGTGCCAGAATCCACCGTAAAGAACATTTTGGCTGTATCCTCAACAATCTGGTAGACTAATAGAGCATTTTGGTTGCGGTCAGCATCAGTAGCTTTGATGACCAGAGGGCTGTTGTCTGGGTTCAGGACAATGCTATTGATGGGTGCTGCCTCACTGATGCTTCCCTGGTAGCGAAGAAACTGGAACACCGGCGGGTTGTCGTTTTCATCTACCACCTGAATAAGCAGGGTGGCGTTGGAGGCCATGCCTGCCATGTTGGTGGCCTGAACAATGAGGATATAAGATGCTCTGATCTCAAAGTCCAAGGATTTCTGAATGGTGATCACCCCACTGTACTGGTTGATCCTGAATGTGCGTTCACTGTTTCCGTGCCTGATGTCATAGGTCAGTGTGGACTGGCTCACAGCACTCACTGTAGTCACAGAGGTACCCATTGCAACGTTCTCTGTGACCTCAGCCTGGTACTCGGTCTGGAGGAACTTAGGGTTGGCGTTGTCTGAGAGTGTGACCGCGATGCGCACAACAGAAGTGGCGGAAAGTGGAGGAGAGCCGTTGTCAGTGACTCTGACAGTGATGACGTAGTGGCCAATTGTGGTGAGGTCCAGTTCACGGGCAACAGAGATGATTCCCAGGATCGGCTCAATACGGAACGTGTTCCCTGTGTTGCCTAGAGACAAATGGATATAGCAAAAAATATACATATATTCCTTCTATTGTTAAAACAAGTGTACATACACAATACACTGTCAAACATCCAATAACTGTCCCATGTATAAATCTTTTGTTTATGAATTTGGTCATTGAAAAGCGATCCCATTCATGCAATTGTCTTACCCGATTCAATGCTGTAGAAGAGCTCTGCATTCTCTCCCTTGTCTTTGTCCAGGGCTGTCACCTGGAGCACAGCAGAGCCCACTGCAGCAGATTCGTAGACGGACCCCTCGTACAGGGCACTGGTGAACCCCGGAACGTGGTCATTAATATCCTCCACGTCTACCAACACACGGGCCAGGTTCCTCCTGTAAGGAAACTCCTGGTCCTTCACCTGAGGGAGAACGTTTCAAATCAATGATCAATGATCTTACAAAGTAGCTAGTATGAATATGATCAAATTGGAAAGAACATTTACCTGTTACAAGACAAAAAATAACAACCGTGACTATGACATTTTAGAAAACTTTCTCGGGATTCTATGCTATAAATTACGAAAAAATGTAATTAATAGGATTTTACTTTGCGTGAAAAGAAAACATTGCCACTATAAACCGTTACAGGTCTTTTGGGACAGAGCAATCTTGTCAATGGGAGAGCAGATGACAATTACAAGCTAATGAGATTGATATTTATGCCCCAGTGCAAGACTCTCCAAAACTGGAGAATGGGATGAGAGGCAAAGCCGTCTCGTATGAGGCGCCAAACAGGCCCAGTATTAATAGAAGCAGCATTAGCATCAGAATTATGGCCTTTTCTGCTGATGGTATAATAAAACGCTGGTTATTCCAGCACTCTTAACACAACCCAATGGGCCTGGCTGGGAATGGCGTAACACGTCTATTCTGAATGGTATTATGACACTGAGGAAGTGTAAGGCGGAAGATCAATGGACCCGTTGGAGACAATAGAGCTTTTCTCTGTTCTGTCTGGGTTTATACATTGGTGTCTATGTATGCCTGAGCCTCAGGATAATACATACAGTCGTAGTCTTTCGGTTAATCAAAGCAACAACACACAATAGAAAAAACAAATACATTCACTGTTCAGGGAGTTATCTTTGACTCTGTAGTGGTTACGTGTAGTCAATTTAGACCTCTAATCTATATTGTTCTGAATCAAAGCATATAGAGCTCACATACAAACAAAGCCACAAACATGCCTGAATCCAGCATCATAGCAGGCACTATCAAGGGCAAACTGAAGGCCAGGTATTGTAGATTCTATCTACCTATGGTTTCCACCAAATTGAATCAGTGTGTCCGCCTCAAACGGAAATATCTTCCCTCATAAAAAATGTCGAGACGTTCCTACCTCGCTTATCACCGTCGTGTGGTGAAATTGAAAATGACTATGTTTGATCGATAATTACATTTCCCGGAGATTAATTTATTTGAGGAGACATTAAAACAGTCAGTTGTAGGATGATTGGTGGTTTCCTTTTTCTGCCACTCTTATTCGCTATTCACTGAACCTCAGGAAATGAAGTCAAACAGAGCAAATGAGGATGATTCATTTCAGAGCTGAAAATCCCTCAAAGACCTCACTCATAAGCCAGCACACACATCACACACAGAACTCTATACATACACCTAACCCTCTACCAACTGACAGATTATACTAATTCAAATCTCTCTTTCACATGATCCTTTTTTCTCTCGCCGACATGCACGGACGCACGCACAGTCATGGTCTTAAAACCATCTCATTCCCCTGACAAGGGTGAGAAGTTGGTTCAGTACTCTCAGTAATTAATTAGTGTAATTGCTTAATGATGAGCTCAGGTAAAATGAGACCACACAGACAAATTGTCCGCCTCTGGCAGAAAAGATGAGCTACATAAGAAAATTAAGGTGCTGGAAAAACTTTTATTCACTTTTCTCTCTCCATTCTCACTATTACACTTTCTCTACTTCACAGACAGCTTTTTTTCTATGAAAAATGCTGACACATTTCCAGGCAGAATCTAGAGGGAATAAATGGCCAATGGATGCGCTTCCACTGACTCCCCTGCTGTCTGATTACCATGACGGTGAGGATGTGTTGGGCCCTGGCCTCATGGTCCAGTCTCTCCGCCGTGTACACGGCGCCAGTGTTGGGGTCAATACGGAAGAGGCGCAGGCTACTGGGGTCGATGGCACTGTGGAGGATGTAGGTTAGGCTGTGGTGCTCGTCGCGGTCCGACGCCAACACTTGGACCACCTCCGTCTCTGGGGGCGTGTCCTCCGATATAGTGATGTCATAGGTGGGCTGGGAGAATACGGGTGGATTGTCGTTGTTGTCCAACACTGTGATGTAGACCTGAAGGGGGAAGTGAGAGGAGAGGTTTGTGGGTAGGGTGAGGCCGTGGTACAAAAGAGCAAGCATGGACCTTCATAAAAGCCAAAAACAACTTGATTTCTTCTTTATTTCCCCAGATGTGTACTAAAATAAAGTATACAAGTTCCAGCTAGCACCATCTTCAGTGTCCTCAGTGAACTAGTTTCAAGTTATTTTTCAGTTCAGCCTCATACCAGAACATATTGGCAAATCAGAAGTGTCGTTTTGGCATTTTCCATAGTAATAAGCGCAATATAGTAAACAGGCCATTAGAGACATATGTCGACTAGGCGCTTGTTGTGTTCCGTGAGTCACTGACGGGAGGGGTCGGGGGGGGGGATTAACATGTTGTCGTGAGTCACGGCAGATTCCCGGCCGACGACGTCAAAGACGGTTCCGTAAGAAGGGCGCGCGGCGTAATGGGACAACGGCTGCAGGAAAAGCTAAATATAAGACAGGAGCAGCAGTTGTCTTCCTGCCGGTGAACAGTGGAGATTTCCCCCATCGGGCGTCACGCTGAGGCTCCATCTGTGATGCTGACGCCAGGGGAGGATAGAAACCCAGCCCCGGTCTGTCATGTCTGGCTCGGCTACCGTCGGCGCGTCTCCACGTGACCGGAGCGTTTGTTGGCATGAAACGCAAAAGGGTTTGGACCATCACGAACAGGTACTATCAAACTGAGTGAGACTAGAGACCAACAGAGACAAAAATAGTTGCACGGTCTGAGTACAGTAGGGTAGGTGAACGGGCACGTTCCTTGGCTTACTGTGCTACTAGGCCTCTACACCTAATGAGGATTTGATTTCCCTTTCATGGCACACGGCGGTTAAGCTCATTTGCATTTCCCTCCAGCTACCTTCCTGAGCAAACAGAGAGGGAGATGGATGGGGGAAGGGGCGAGTTGATTAAACGTGATGGCAGAAAAAGGCAACCGAACCTGGAATACATATGCGAGGAAATCTCAACGGTACATTTTACTATGCTTTTCAACAGGAAATCAGTTTCCATGTCACCAGGTCCCTTCACAGAAACAAAACCACACACTGTGTGAACACGACCGTCAGACGTGCGTGGAAATGACAAATTGAAAAAGAACCAACATAAATATGAATATAAATGACACGTAGGGATAAATCCGCCCGGCTTGCCTGGGTATGGAATGGTCTGGCCCTGAAAAGACACCGGAGGGGAAAAGGAAGTGTGACGTGTTTGGACTGGACTGTCACAGAGAAATAATAAGGTGTCTCGAACACGTTATGTCAGGGCAGTCTCTCCAGCTCTATAAAAATGCTAATCCCTTCCACTGTCTATGAGTGTCCAGTCGCTTTCACATTAACACACAATAAGCATCATATAGGAATTTTAAAGGAGGGTTGGGAAATAAGATATCAAATGAAAATAAGTATCTTGAGTTAAACCGCCCAGGGATGGCATTGACTGCAGATATTAAACATGCACAAAAAAATTGTATCCTAATCAAATCCAATTGCTGAACAGAACTAGAATAGGTGAGGTCAGAAGAGTACAGAAAAGGACATAACAGAACACGATGGAACAGAACGGGATAAAAGAGAGCAGAACAGAACCGAGCAGGGCAGGACAGAACAGCACAATGACACTGTTAGTTATCATCACAGCTCGCCATGTTCCAATCACTCTTATAGGTCCTTGACACGCCAGGCACCATCATTCACCTGACAGTGGGAGGGATGCCATCCATCACGCTATCCGCACAATATTCATCAAAAAGGCTGAGGAAAATGAATGTCCATAGGGCCAAGTGTGTGGGTTCAAATGTAACTACAGGAAGCATCATGTGATTTCCAGTTTACAGTATGAAAGTCAGTGTATGAAAGTGCATTAACGCACAGGGTTCCCTTCAGTCGTAATGGAATGTTACTGCCTCGGACATCCCAGAACTGTACTTAATAGTGTTAACGTCAACTGGCACGTTTGAATCATCTGGGGGGGATAAGTTCTGATATGTCGCGTCTCTGACTCTGGTACCTGTGTGACTGCGGAGTTGGTCCCGTCCGTCACCTCCACGGTCATGTTGTAGAAGGAGCGCTGCTCGGCATCCAGAGGCTTGGCAATGATGATGGTGCCCACACTCTTCTCAATGTCAAACAGGCTCTCAGTGTTGCCGCCTGGCCCCCGGGGGGTGGGGGCAAGAGAACATTTGGGTTAGTGACGGAGGGGGGAGGTTGGTAAATCACCTTTATTTTCTCTCTTTCACACACTGTCATTCATTGAGTCATAAATTTGTCTCTCTATCTCTACCTCAAACACTCAGACTCTCGCACGTACAAAATACTTTTAAAGAAATTGAGTTTAATACAGGGAAATAACAAAACAGGGAAATACAAAAAGTGGGGGTTTGATAGTCTATGGGGGGGGGGTCATTGTGGTCTTAATTTCTGTCTCTCCACTAGGGAGTACACAACAAGCAAATATACACATACACACATAAACTAACAGGAAATGGCCATGCACAATCAATCCAATCACCAAAAAAAATGGTTGTGTGTGTCTGTCTGCGTCTTCGAACCAATCTGTGAGTAATTACTAGGTTCAGAGAGACTCTGCAGGGACTGATCCAGACGGCAGTCTTTCCTCTCTGTCCTGCAAATAACAATTAAGCGACAGAGACCAAATCAGGAAGAGAGTCCTCAGACTGAATTAGCAGAGCTGGTGTCAATGGAGCGCCGGCTGTGAAAAGGCCTGGGTCTGAAATGACCCCACTAAGACTAGCTGGAATGAACCACAGCCCCATCTCCTCTTCCAAATTGATTTAAATGGCCAATTTGGCCTAACGCTGATCATAAATCCCCGCTTAGTGTGTGAAGGTCATCTGTTGATGGGAAGTAAGTGTCTGGTGTGTGTGTCTGACGTGTGTGTGTGTGAAGGTGAGAGAATGTAAGAGTTTGCTTCTCTGCATGCCTATGTGTATAGTATATAAATGAGCACAGGTTTCAATGCATAAAAGTGTGTGTGTGTGTGTGTCTGTGTGTGTGTGTGTCTGTATGTGTGTGTGTATGTGTGTGTGTGTGTGTGTGCGTGTGTGTGTCTGTGTGTGTGTGTGTGTGTGTGTGTGTGTGTGTGTGTGTGTGTGTGTGTGCGCGTGTGTGGGCGTGTGTGTG
>JACXGJ010009728.1:11232-23701 GCA_016801105.1 Esox niger | reverse complement strand
GGGGGGGGGGGGGGATATATACAAGGCATGACACATTGCAGAGTGCCTAGATACAGCACTTAGCCGAGGTAGGTCAGCAATATATAACAAACCCCTGAGATGTAGCTACCACGGTAAAACGTACAGCTAAACGCATTGGACTTCTCTCGTCACGTAGCTACCACGTTAAAACGTACGGCTAAACGCATTGGACTTCTCTCGTCACGTAGCTACCACGTTAAAACGTACGCTAAACACGTCCGACGTCTCCCTTCACGTAGCTACCACGTTTAAACGTACGTTGAAACGTACAGCTAAACGTGTCCGATGTCTCTCATCACATAGCCACAACGTTAATACGTACGGCTAAACGTGTCCAACGTCTCTCGTCACATAGCCAACACGTTAATACGTACGGCTAAACGTGTCCGACGTCTCTCGTCACGTAGCCACAACGTTAAAACGTACGGCTAAACACGTCCAACGTCTCACGTCACGTAGCTACCACGTTACAACGCACATCAAAACATACGGCTAAACGTGTTGGACTTCTCTCGTCACGTAGCTACCACGTTAATACGTACAGCTAAACGTGTCCGACCACTCCCGTCATGTAGCTACCACGTTAAAACGTACGTTAAAACGTACGACTAAATGAGTTGGACTTCTCTCGCCACGTAGCTACCACGTTACAACGTACGGCTAAACGCGTCAGACTTCTCCCGTCACGTAGCTACCATGTCAAAACGTACGTCAAAACATACGACTAAACATGTTGGACTTCTCTCGTCACGTAGCTACCACGTTAATACATACAGCTAAACGTGTCCGATGTCTCTTGTCACATAGCCAACACGTTAATACGTACGGCTAAACGTGTCCAACGTCTCCCGCCACGTAGCTACCACGTTAAAACGTACGGCTAAACGCGCTGGACTTCTCTCGTCACGTAGCTACCACGTTACAACGTATGGCTAAACGCGTCAGACTTCTCCCGACACGTAGCTACCACATCAAAACGCACGTCAAAACATACCGCTAAATGTGTTGGACTTCTCTCGTCACGTAGCTACCACGTTAATACGTACAGCTAAACGTGTCCGACGTCTCCCGTCATGTAGCTACCACGTTAAAACGTACGTTAAAACATACGACTAAATACGTTGGACTTCTCTCGCCACGTAGCTACCACGTTACAACGTACGGCTAAACGCGTCAGACTTCTCCCGTCACGTAGCTACCATGTCAAAACGTATGTCAAAACATACGACTAAAAATTTTGGACTTCTCTCGTCACGTAGCTACCACGTTAATACATACAGCTAAACGTGTCCGATGTCTCTCGTCATGTAGCCACCACGTTAATACGTACGGCTAAACGCGTCCGACGTCTCCCGTCACGTAGCCACCACGTCAAGATGTAAAGCTAAACTCATCCCATGTTTCTTTTCTGAATATCTGTGGTGAGGCTTGAAGCGACCTCGGATTAGCAGCTGTCCAAAGCCAAGGGACACCAGCAAGGATGACGTCCGAGCTCCAATGACAGAAGTCACCGGGGCTTTTCTAGAACAGTCAATCTATTCTTCACACACACGTACACACACAGTGTTAATGTCCTTGAAAAAGGTTAAGGTTACCGCTGCCTCTTTTAGTCAATGTCCTCCCAGTGGGATACAGAATAAAATAAAGCCTCTGGTGTGTGTGTGGGTATGTGCGTGTGTTTACTGCAGACCCCAAGACCCACCCCTGCCAGACAGGTGAATCATAAAGGCCACTTCCTGAGGACAGAAAGACAAAGGCACAGCCAGCCAGTCAGATACATGACATGAGTATTATAAGGACACTGACATTTGCAAATGTCACACTCGCACCTCAACGTCCTCCTCTTTCTCCTCCTCTTTGTGTCCTGTAACGTTAAGTCCAAAATAGCACTCTACTTAGTGCACTGCTTTAGGCCGGGGTTCCGGTCCAGAGTAGTGTAGCAAAAAGGTAATAGCCTGCCATTTGTGGAGCCGTTGTGAGTTATTTTGGCGGCGGGGGTACAGAGACGTGTGGGAGAAGCTTAACGGTCAGTAGCTAAAGTGGTGCTGAAGATAATTGAACCTATTGAGCATGGCCGTGACGCCAGTGGATAAGCACCATCTTTCTGTCTAACCGCTCTTATTTCTCATTATCACAAGTTTAATCAGAGTGGCAGTGCGTGGAAATAATTGAATGGGCAAAAGTTACACAGAACAGTTCGCATATCAACAAAGTTAGTCCCAAGTAAATGAAGATGATGCATTTTTCGCAAAACATTTTGAGTTATTTTAAAAGGAAAAAAATGATTGTTTGATAGGTTAAGATAGTACTAGATAAATCAGATACTGTACCATAGCTAATGGACACAACCCTTCTCACATACATCACCCATTGTATATTACCCCAGATTCAACCTTCTTTTAGTTGTAGCCAATTGTACTATAGGTACCTCCCTGTCTATCTTCGGCCATTACCAATGGGCGTGAAAGTGTTGGAGATTTGAGTGGTGCTTTCTCCGAGATATGCCGGGTGAAGCAGAAGTTTATTTGACCAGCACTGAGAAGGTCATGCCCACTCAACTAACAACCTCGGTCAGCATGTAGGGCTCCAAACCCACTTGAGTGACTCGCTGGAGAGCCAATAGAAATGTAAAAAAAGAAAAGGCAACATTCCAGGTGCTGTACTTCCTAATTCACATGACTATAGATAAAGGGCAATCCATTTACAGACAGAGCTCAGAGCCACCTCCCCCTTATTAACATAATTGAATATTAATGAGAGGATTAGTAGTGTACCAATGTAGTCTTTGAACACAAACCATTTAACCTTGCAGCAGCAGATTGGCTGATGAGTGTCTCTCTCAGAAGACTCATTCCATGTTTGTTAATTTGCACATCAACCTGTGCTTACGGTGGGTAATGTGGAGGAAAGCAAGGCTTTTAAATAGAAATGTGTGTCTATGTGTTTTTGCGTGTACATGTCTGTTGGAATGTATGTGTGTGGTTGATGTTACATGGCATTTTTGTGGTACTGAGAGTCAAACACAAATAAATACCATTTCAATTTGTCCAAAACGTTTATATAGTATTATGTTCAGAACACAATGCTTTATGTGAACATTCTGAACATTGATGCAATTAATCACTCACAGGCATGCTTTACAAAGTTTAAACTTTGTTTATAATAAGGAAAAAATGTACTCTCCTCAATAAAGTACAGAATGATAACACAGATGTCTATTTTCAATGTCCAGGCGAAATATTTTCAGTCAGCTCTGATCAAAACATTTTGGTCCCAGAAATGGATATGATATGGCGTGACATTATATTGTGATATTTAAACAGGCAATTGTTTGTGGTCCCTTAGGGAGGAGGGGTCCTTGTACAACCAGGAAGTAATGAAAACACTTCAGTAGGGCATTGACTGGTTACAATGTGAGTGGGCTCTTGTCATTTTATCAATAAATTTGATCCTTTTGGCACTCCCACTTTAGTACCCTTTCCCAGTGTCCTTTAGTGTGATGCTTTATACATAAAAATAGCAAAGATTAATTACTTTTTTTGTCATTGTTAATTTTAAATTTGTCACCACGTTGTAGTGGGTTTGCTGTGTTCCCAACTAGAAAGCTAGTGCTGTTGTGGCAATTTCTTAACTAATGTACATTGGAGACATGTTTGCTTATCTATTACCTAGTATGTAAATCTGGTCATTGGTTGTGACATGCATCTGTATTTAGATGGCTAAATTTAGAGGCTCCTCGAATGATTATTCTGTAAGCGTTTGACGCGTCTCTCTTTTTGCAAATAAACTGCTAATCGTGCCAAGAGAATTTTGTCTCTGTCTTACTCCTTTAAGAGTGTTTATTGGTGAAATTTCCATCACAGTACCCAACCACAAGGCCCAATCTTTTGCTCATATGGTGTGACACTATATCTGAGTGACTTTGACAAGGGCCAAATTGTGATAGCTAGACGACTGGGTCCGAGCATCTCCAAAATTGCATCTCCAAAATTGCAGCCATTGTGTTCCTGGTCTGCAGTGGTCAGTACCTATCAAAAGTGATCCAAGGAAGGAAGTGGTCAACTCGGCCACAGGGTCATGGGCGCCAAGGCTCACTGATGCACTTGGGGAGTGAAGGCTGGTCACTGTGGTCCGATCCAACAGACATGCTACGGTGCAGTAGCTCAAAATGCTGAAAAATGTAATGCTGGTACTGATAGAAAGTTGTTGCGTATGGGGCTTGGTAGCCGCAGACCAGTCAGGTTGCCCATGCTGATCCCAGTCCACTGCTGCAAGAGCCTACAATGGGCCCATGAGCACCAGAACTGGACCATGGAGCAGTGGAAGGTGGCCTCGACAGGTCAGGGTTGTTTTGGCGGCAGGTGGTCATAACGTTATCTCTGATCGGTGTATAT
The DNA here is from genome assembly GCA_016801105.1 of Esox niger. Classification (NCBI taxonomy): domain Eukaryota; kingdom Metazoa; phylum Chordata; class Actinopteri; order Esociformes; family Esocidae; genus Esox; species Esox niger. Next base: position 19,286 of record JACXGJ010009728.1, on the reverse strand, counting down.
CATATTGTGGGACAGGTTTTGCTTTCATATGATACATTCTTCACACCATATGATATGAAATGTATTTTCCTAAATACAGAATAATTATAAATTTGAGCTAACAATGTATTATTGTATTTTAAAACTAATAGCTAAGCCTAATGTTTTATAATTTGTAACCCTTTTTTGCCAATCATCACATGAAAACAATTGAACTAGGCTGAAGCTTAGTTTTATAGCTGGGCTGGCCTTGAATTCCTTGTTGGTCTGAGTGTTTCAATTTTAGCTGACCTCTCACAGTCAAAGTAACCTATTAACTGGAATAAACTACCAGAAGATCTTAGACGTGCCCCAAACGTATACATTTTTCAATACAGGTTATAACACTTCTCTTTTTACGCGCCTCTGACTAATCACTTAAACTTAACCACTATTTAGCCTTACAGCTTTTAAAGCTTCTTTTGTTTTTATCCCGTTTTTATTCTATTTCTATTTTCATGATGTTTTCATTTGACTATTTTTATGCTATTGTATTTTTATTTATAAAGCACATTGAATTCCTATGTATGGATTGTGCTATATAAATGAACTTGCTTGCTTAATTATTCATTATTATTTTACATTAGTGACCATTGAAGAAAACTGTACCTACACCATTTGTCATGCTAAGTCATTACTTACCTAACCTTGTGTATATGACTGATTTACTTAGGGGTAGTGATGAGTAATTAATACTTACCTGTAGTTAAAATTCAACAGACTTAACTGTAAACAATTACTTTTGATACTATTCTTTATTAGTGTTGTCCCCACAAGAAATATGGTTCTTCACTAGTCCAGTGTCCGATAACCAAGTGCTATACAGTGTTTTGGGGCACAGTGTTTCACACTTTTGTGTGATTGTTTATGAACAGTTTTTGTTTGAATGTTAAATGCATATGATACATGTTTTTGCACTGACCAATTGTGGGGTGTCTCATCCAATGATGTGACACTATATGATTTTGTGTGATATTCAGAATTGTGACCGAAAATAAGCTTTGTTAGTTAATAAGCCTAAAGATCTCAACGGAACACATGTAACAGTGTCAGCAAGAGACGCAAGCATTTTGTTTTTGTTGACAAACAGGGTTTGTCGGAATTAACCTAAAATATATTGAAAGATGTCTGAAAGACATTGATAGAACATATGTCTGACTTTGTGTGATGATTATGAAAAATAATAAAAATTGTAATTAATTTTCAAAGGAAATGCTGGATCTCAAAATAATAATAATAAAGAATTATGACAGTGAGATTTGTAAGTAAATATTATCAATTTTCATTTTATATACAATAACTTTCATGTCACACCATATGACAATTTTACACTCAAATAAAACTAATTGGTGTATAAATTCCAATACAAAATTATATATTTTGGGAAATCTAACAGTCAGTATAACACAACTCAATCACTTTCATGTAAAACAGTTCTTTTTTAAGGATTATTTGTCAACCATCCATGTACGTACATGTTTGCACTAATTGCACACGAGTCACGTGTCCTTTTATTGCAACAGAAACTGCCTATCATGAGAAGCTGTTATGAAAATCAGTCTCTGCTCTGCTTTGGCAGTGACAGGTCAGGTTCATTTTCTCTGTATTTAGGCCCAGAGACAAAGTAGCATCGATAGTATTGAATAACCTGATAGTCCTTAATGCCTCAGAGAGAGGAGTCTCAATTAGGACTATTGTGGCTCTCCCTTATGGATGAATGAGACCTCAGTAACGCTGAGCCTTTGTCAGCTAAACGTAGGTGGAAAGTGGAAGTCTACATTAGACAAGGAAGTCATTTTTATTTTGTGATAGTACATTTTTATTATAATGACAGACATGTGCTCTATGTATTATGACTACAGACGTGCTCTATGTATTATAACGACAGACATGTGCTCTATGTATTATGACTACAGACGTGCTCTATGTATTATAACGACAGACAAGTGCTCTATGTATTATGACTACAGACATGTGCTCTATGTATTATGACGACAGACATGTGCTCTATGTATTATAATGACAGACATGTGCTATTTGTATTACATTTATAGGCCTGTGCTCTATGTTTTCTCATTTGGATGACTACACATGATAGTGATAAAGAGAATATATATGGAATGGACAAATAAAATCTACAGAAGTAGTAAGTAGGTAGGAAGGAAAGAGAGAAGGGTGTAAATAAGGACACAAGGAAGGAAAGAAGGTAGCATGGTGGGAACTAGAAAAAGGCAATGTTACTGTACTCACAGGTAGGCCTTTAGGTCCAGGCTCCCCCATCTTCCCTCTCCGACCCTATGTAGAGAGAGAGAGGGACAGAGAGAGGAGTGAGAAAAGAGTAGGAAACAGAGCTGTCAGATGGAGAAAATGAATGGCAATCCCACATGGGCCTTAGTATACATTCACAATGCCACTGAGACACTGTCTGAAACAGACCCCCAACGCCAGGCTAGGGGGCTAGACCGACACACGCTGCTACAGACCGCAAACGTCAGGCTAGGGGGCTAGACCGACACGCTGCTACAGACGGCAAACGTCAGGCTAGGGGGCTAGACCTACACACGCTGCTACAGACCGCAAACGTCAGGCTAGGGGGCTAGAGCGACACACGCTGCTACAGACCGCAAACGTTAGGCTGGGTGCTAGACCGACACACGCTGCTACAGACCGCAAATGTTAGGCTGGGTGCTAGACCGACACACGCTGCTACAGACCGCAAATGTCAGGCTGGGTGCTAGACCGACACACGCTGCTACAGACTGCCAACTGTCAAGCTAGGGGACCAGACTGACACACACTGCTACAGACGACCAAATGTTAAGCTAGGGGACCAGACGGACACACACTGCTACAGACCGCCAACCGTTAGGCTGGGTGCTAGACAGACACACACTGCTACAGACTGCCAACTGTCGAGCTAGGGGACCAGACAGACACACACTGCTACAGACTGCCAACTGTCAAGCTAGGGGACCAGACTGACACACACTGCTACAGACCACCAACGGTTAGGACAGAGGCTTGACAGTCAACTGGAACCATATCAGATCTTGTCAAAAGAAGAGCTCTATGAAGGGACAGATTTGCCGTTTGGGCCTCAGCTAATCTCTGCCTGTCTCTGTCTGTTGGGGCACTAAATTATCTTTAAATTAATGGGGGGAAAATGTCTGCAATGAAAACAGCTTAATTGCTGTCTCTCTGTGGGGTACACTGGTATTTGTTAATTGCTGTCTCCCCGTGGGGTACACTGGTATTTGTTGCCCCTCTGCTTGATGAGTGTCCCTTCCCAGCTGTGTCCCTGGCTACATCAATCAGAACAGGCTCGGGTGACACATCAAGCCCCGACCCAAAGCATGCTGGGTGGTCCTCCACTGTGCCAAGACGAGCTCACAGTGTGGGACTAATCGTGGAAATGTAATTTAGTTGTGACGGGTTATCTTTAAAATTTGCGTGTTACATTCACGTATCCTGCCTTTCAACATGTCCTTACCCAAGCCTTTCATTGAGCAGAAGTAGTCCTCATTATGACTAGTTAAAAATCACAGTGTAGACCTTTTTTTTTTAGTGTATTGCCAATCTTCAACCAACACTGCAAACTCGGCATTAGACTTAGGTCATTGCTAGAAAACAACCGGACACTGGTGTAAAATGCCATTTCTGGCTTAGGGGTTAGGTTTAGGGGTTACTGTTTAGGGTTAGGTATTAAACAGAACCTAATTGTGAGTGTGTCAATATATTGGGAGTCTTGCCAACTACTAAGATAAAACACAACCTCAGTTTGATGGAAATACCAAAGCAAACACAGACGGACAGTACACAACATAATCAACAATTCCTTGTCCAGATTGCTACATGACTGGTGCATAAGCTATCTGGGCGTATTAATACAAAGCAACCGCTAAGATGTGCGCTGCTCCCACTCTCTGAGGAAAACTCTGTATCCTAAACTGTGACCACTCCCTATGTAGCGCTCTGCTTTGTCAACATTAGTGAACCCTGTAGTATAGGCAGCAGTCTTCCATTTGGGACGGGGAAGGGGGCTGTGGTCTGAGGTTCTGTTGGAGAGGATTGGATCAGAGCACTGATGAAAAGACAGTCAGACAGGGAATCATCACAAAGAACCAAGTCACCCCCAAACTTCCTCTTCCCCCGACACTCACATCCAGACTTTGATTAGCTCTCTCTATGTATGTATGTACGTGTGTGTGTGTGCATGCGTGTATTCATCTGACACATCTACATGGACTTTGATTAGCTTGGTGTTTGATTCTGCCTGTACATTCTGCCTGCAAAACAAACAGCAAAGAACAAGGCGCTATCCCTCTGAGCCATGTTGCTTTTAATCATTACGCAGTGTGTGTGTGTGTGTGTGTGTGTGTGTGTGTGTGTGTGTGTGTGTAGGGGGGGGTCGTTCTGCGTAGCCACAACCTTCCTGGATTGATTGCCTCTGTCTTTGTGTGTTAATAAAGCTCATAGGCTTTTGTATGAAAGTTCTGCTCTGCTTTGTGTCTGACTTTCAAAAAAGGGTTTTTACAGGACCAAAAAGGTTATGCAGTGGTGCCAAATAACCCCGAGCAGAGAGAAAATAAGGTAAACAACTGTTGAGACCCCTCGGTCTACTTGTAAAGCGGTGTATTTGAAAGGTGCCCATTCTATCATACAGCATGTACCCTTGACCGTGTACCCTTGAAACTATTGCCAAAAGCACCCTATTCCTTATGTAACACACTAGATTCATTAGGCACCTATCAAGCGTAGTGCACTGAATAGGGAATAGCCTAGCATTCAGGATTAATTCCATGTAGTCCCCAATCCACCAGAGTCCTCAATGGATGGGCCCTCAACTGCTGTTCCAGGGCCTTCAACTCACTGGGCTAACGTAGCAGCAGGGGTCTGGAAAAAGCCTTTCACCTTTCAGCTGCACTTAGCTCTATCCAGACTCCATTACCAGTCCCACACTTAGCTCCAAGATGGCCGAGGTAATGCTCGAGAGCCTGGAACGGCGTTATGATGACAGATCACGGAAAAAAATAACATTCTCAGAGTGTGACTGCGGCTTTGGAAGCCCGGAATCTTCTCGGGTCTCCAACACCCCCCTTCCACCTCCCCATGCCTGTTGAATCTCCGTGGTAATCTGTTGCTATGCAACAGTGGGTGTCCTGTACATTTCGTCAACATCCGTTAGCCTGATTACTATTTAAGCTCTTTAGCGCGTGGAGCCCTCCTTCGGGTCATGGGTACGCTGGAGAGATGGGTGAGGAGGGGGAGATAGGGTGGAGAAAGGATGGGAGGGGAGCACACGCAGCTCGCCGAGACTTCTAGACCGAGCGGCAGAGGAGGACCTGTGGAGGACAACATGCGTGACACTATTCGGTGTCAGTATCCCGCCGACTCGGCACGGCACACGGAGGTGTACGTTACCATACTGGCACCGCGGTGCGCCGCGACCAAAAGGCCTGAATGATGCCCTTAACACCTTCATAGGAGCCCTACAGGGCCTCCAGCAGGGCTTAGGTCAATGGGAAGTGCATTGCAGATCATACGGAGTAGGGAATAAAGACACATTTGGGACCCGGCCAGTGATTAAACACGACTCCGATGGGATTTAATCAGCTCTACTGCCTCCCCGGATTGGGGTGTAATATAAAACCCTGGGATGGGGTTCGGCCCAAATGATGAGTGACATAAGGGAGGGAAATTAGAATAATAGTGTTCATAATAATAAATTGTTGTATTCCACCATCATGCTTTGGCAATATGTTTGGAAATGTCATGCCAATTAAACAAAGTGACATCAAACTTGAAGACAGAGACAAAGAGAGAGAGGTGGCCATAGAGAAAAGAGAGAGGTGGCCGGAGAGAAAAGAGAGAGGTGGCCATAGAGAAAAGAGAGAGGTGGCCATAGAGAAAAGAGAGAGGTGGCCGGAGAGAAAAGAGAGATGTGGCCATAGAGAAAAGAGAGAGGTGGCCATAGAGAAAAGAGAGAGGTGGCCATAGAGAAAAGAGAGAGGTGGCCATAGAGAAAAGAGAGAGGTGGCGGGAGAGAAAAGAGAGAGGTGGCCGGAGAGAAAAGAGAGAGGTGGCCATAGAGAAAAGAGAGAAGTGGCCATAGGGAAAAGAGAGAAGTGGCCATAGAGAAAAGAGAGAGGTGGCCATAGAGAAAAGAGAGAGGTGGCCATAGGGAAAAGAGAGAAGTGGCCATAGAGAAAAGAGAGAGGTGCCCATAGGGAAAAGAGAGAAGTGGCCATAGAGAAAAGAGAGAAGTGGCCATAGGGAGGGAGGATTCATGCTTCTCTGGCCTCTCTTGATAGTCAGTTGACAGAGACCTAGTGGAGGGTGAGACACACCTTCAGCATGTCTCTGGTAATCCTCATATCCTCATCCCAAATGTCAACAGTTTCTCTGTCCAGCGGAGCGCGTCTGATTGGACCCCAGTGTCCAGAAGCAGATAGGGTTAGTGGTATTTAGTGCTATAAGGCCTGCCAGTGTGTCTGAGAGTCTATGGAATCAGATAGATCCTAATGGGAGTATCATATCAGTCCTCTCTTCTGGCTTATCCTCTGTCACTCCGACCCCTCATGGTGTGTGTATATGTATGTATGTATGTATGTGTGTGTGTGTCATTGGGGTGTGGGTGTCTTATCGTCTGTGACCTCCGACCCCACTTGGCAGGCCAGTCAGGAAGTGCTGGATTACAGGGGGCTTTTCTAAACACTCCATCTGCAGGGCATGACTGTAATACACACCCTGAATGTACACACACACACACACACACACACACACACACACACACACACACCGAGGTATACTACTAGAATCTGACTAACACAACGACATCACAAGAAGCCCCCTTTCTGCAGTGCTGCAGTTCTTCCTGGTCCGGTTCACCTGCTGCAGTGCTGCAGTTCTTCCTGGTTGGGGTCACCTTCTGCAGTGCTGCAGTTCTTCCTGGTTGGGGTCACCTTCTGCAGTGCTGCAGTTCTTCCTGGTTGGGGTCACCTTCTGCAGTGCTGCAGTTCTTCCTGGTCGGTGTCACCTTCTGCAGTGCTGCAGATCTTCCTGGTCGGTGTCACCTTCTGCAGTGCTGCAGTTCTTCCTGGTCCGGTTCAACTTCTGCAGTGCTGCAGTTCTTCCTGGTCCGGTTCACCTTCTGCAGTGCTGCAGTTCTTCCTGGTCGGTGTCACCTTCTGCAGTGCTGCAGTTCTTCCTGGTCGGTGTCACCTTCTGCAGTGCTGCAGTTCTTCCTGGTCCGGTTCACCTTCTGCAGTGCTGCAGTTCTTCCTGGTCCGGTTCACCTTCTGCAGTGCTGCAGTTCTTCCTGGTCCGGTTCACCTTCTGCAGTGCTTCAGTCCTTCCTGGTCTGTTGTCTACTGATAAACAGTAAACACAGCTGTGTGCAGATGGCTGGAAACAAACAAACCAGTCAGCTCCTGATTCATTGGATCAGGCAGTTGTCTGATAGGCTCAGGTGGTCTTAACACCCCCCCTTCACCCCCACCCCCAAGGGGACACCCAATCACATGTTACCTGACACACACACACACACACACACACACAAACACACACACATCTCTCCTGAGGGCCGAGGCATCAGCTCATGCAGAAAGAGTGAGAGTTTCAGGAGTCCTCCAGTCAGGAAAAAGGTCATCTCTCATACAAGAGAGCTGTGCTAATTGACAGATTAACTGATTCAGGAATACTGACTCTCTGGCTGATGCAGATTGACTGACTGACTCCCAGGCTGATTAAACGCACTGATTTGGAAATGCCTGACCAATTCCCAGGCTGATTTAAACAGACTGACTGAGTCATTTTAGAGTCACTTAAACAGAGTTATTTAGACTGACCCATCCACCCATTTATCCATGAGACCCCGATCGATCCACCCACGCACAGACCCCCTTCCATCCACCCACAGACCCCATCCACCCACCCACAGACCCCATCCACCCACCCACCCACAGACCCCCATCCATCCACCCACCCACAGACCCCCATCCATCCACCCACCCACAGACCCCCATCCATCCACCCAC
>JACXGJ010009728.1:0-11132 GCA_016801105.1 Esox niger | reverse complement strand
CTCCATCTAGGCATTCACTCATACGCCAACCCACTCATCCATCCGCCGACCAACACATCCATCAACCCACCCAAACCATCGATCCATCATGGCTTTCATCCATCCACCCACCCAAACGTATCTATTAGGCATCAGTCTGAATGAGACATCAACGTATTCATTCCTGTCCTATTCAGTCCATCCAGAAGACATGGAACTAACCTTTCTTATCAGAACCACTCATTATTCCCAGACACCACCAATTACCCTGACAAGACTACCAGGCAGCCTGCAGAACTACCCCTAATGTATTCCTTAATTAAGATTAATTCCTGAAATGTCATCCTTACCCTCCTGCAGATGTTTTCTGTTTTCTCGTTTGTCACTCAGAAACGTTTTTTACCCCTACAGACTGTGACAATGTCACACAGTGTTTTTTCGAGGACAGTGTGTGGATGAGAAAATACACTTCAATGCATCTCCCCAGGAAATTCAGGGAAACACATTGTTTACTCAATCAAACAAATTACCCAAAACTTTTAATAACTGCCATCATCGAGTGTGTTTTAGGATGGGAAAGTACACAGGGGATGGGAAATATCTTATTGGAAACAAAATAAGGAAGAGGTTTCAAACAGTTGAAATGTATACATGCATCTTTTCTCGGCGTCTGGGTTTTTTCGATGAGGAGTAGAGAAATGGTTAGTGCATTGGGCCTGAAAGAACAAGGTTGCTGGATTGAATCCCAGAGAAGGCCAAGGTGAAAAATATGTCTATTTGGCCTTGAACAAGACACTTCACCTTGGGATAACAGTACACGCTAAATTACAGAAATACAAATTAGAGGAGCTCTACCAAACTGGAATGATTTACTCACATCCTAAATAAATACAATCACTGCTTTTTCCACACCGGCAATGGTTCAAACAACCCCAGTGGTCCTTGGGATTTGGCATCTCCCAACGATAGGTCCCTTTGCGGTTCAAACAACCCCAGTGGTCCTTGGGATTTGGCATCTCCCAACGATAGGTCCCTTTGCGGTTCACACAACCCCAGTGGTCCTTGGGTTTTGGCATCTCCCAACGATAGGTCCCTTTGCGGTTCACACAACCCCAGTGGTCCTTGGGTTTTGGCATCTCCCAACAATAGGTCCCTTTGCGGTTCAAACAACCCCAGTGGTCCTTGGGATTTGGCATCTCCCAACGATAGGTCCCTTTGCACTCTGAGATGCATCAATAAAATATCATTTGTTTCCGCTGTCTTTGGAGAATTGAAAGGGGCTGGTTGATTGTTTGTGCATGTTTCTCTGTGTGTGTGTGTGTGTGTGTGTGTGTGTTACTGAGGGGTTAATAGGAGAGTTAAGGGTGGGGGGAACGGTAAATTCGACAGCTGACTGGCAGCGACTCAAAACACAGCCTAGCATTTTCCCTCCCCACCATTCTGAGCCACTAGCACACAATGACTGCAAAATGGCACCCTGTTCCCCTACAGTGCCCTACAGTTGACGCGGGCTCACCAAGCTTCCCGAAGGGATTAGGGTGCCATTTGGAATGCATTCCATGTGGAGCTCTTGAACTTCTAGCGAGAGGAACATTGAAGGAGATGGGTTGATGCGTTGACACCAAGGCTGACTTGAAAACACAGCGGATCAGATGGCCAAAGATTACAGCTATCTGCAATCTTTGGTCTCTTTCTCTCCGGAGCTTTTGATTAAGCCCTTTCCCTCTTTGTCTGTGTCTACAGAAACCACACGCACGCACGCACACACGCACACACGCACACAGGCAGGCAGGCAGGCAGGCAGGCAGGCAGGCAGGCAGGCAGGCAGGCAGGCAGGCAGGCAGCCTTTTAAATGACAAAACTGAGCAATAGTTCACCATTTCACCACTAGATGGCAAACTGGCTTCATTGATGAGGGAATGGAGGCCAAGCTGGCAAAACTGGAGATAGAGCTGAGGCAACACGAGTTGACTACAAAGCTGTAAGCCCTGTGAGTGGGTAGGGGGGTTATGTCCTTAGAGCATGAATGCAGCTATGATGTGTGTTGGGTAACATCCCTAATTAGTGCAGTCGGGCAATTAACTATTGAAACACGTGAAGAAGATTCTTGAGGAGCAGTTGGTCGTGGTGTGTGAGTGCATGCGAGTGGGGGATGTGAAGGAGATCGGAGACGGAGGAGGGAAGGAGGGGAAGAGAGAGAGAGAGGGAGGGGGGGGAGGGCCAGAGAGAAAGGGTGGGGTGAGCGAAGGGGGGAATGGAGAGGGGAAAGTGAGCGAGAGAGAGAGGAGAGTGCGGTTGGGATACAGAGAAGAGAGGGCAATAGAAACCAACAAAATGAGAAAGACATGCAGAGACAGAGAGCACATGAGAGAGACGAAGTAACAGAGGATGAACGATAGATACTGAGGGAGCAAGTGGGAGAGAGAAAGGGAAGGGAGAGGGCCTGAAAGTGAGTGAAATAGACAGCAAGAGTGAAAAAGACAGAGTGAACAATCAAGGTGCTTTAACTATCTCTTAGCACGTCTCTCTTCCTCTGTTTATAGGAAGTGATACAGGTGTTAAAACACTATCATTGAGGGCACACAACCCACGCACGCGCAGCTCAGACACACACACTTGTTTTACTAAACCCGTGATAACTATATTCCAACTCAAACCGTAACCCCGAAAACTATTAATGACCCTCACACTAAACTTCACGTAAGAAAGGACCCACAGAACGTCCTCGCTGGTCATCATTTGCCATAGGTTAACATACTGTTGAGGACAAATGGGCCTAACACGTATACAAGGGGCTTTTCTTTACACTATCTGCTCAGCATGACACTAACACACCTTCTCACACACACACACACACACACACACACACACACAGCATGGAAGAAATAAATGAAAGCTAGGACAGCGGAAGCAGTGTGAACAGAACAACCGAATATTAACTTAAGATCTGAAAGTAACCAGCAGTGTACATTTCGTTAAAACTTATTTTAGTCTCACTTAGTTTGAGTTATGATTATATTAAGGACCGGTTTCATAGACACAGATTAAGCCTAGTCTAGGACAAACATAAAATCTAGAAAACTATACTGAGCTTGTGTTTTTAGTCCTAGACTTGGCTAAATCATTGTCTGGGAATCCAGCCCTAAAACTCTGGACAACAACCCTAATGTAGTTGGAGAACTTAGATTCTGCACTTGATGGATGGTAGGAGGTTGCTTAAATGTGCATTATCAAAAACATTTCTGTCATTTCATTTCCTCTATGAAATAATACACAAGTCTATCTTTTCTGCCGTTGCTTTTTGTTTATGAAATAATTCAGGGTCAGTCCACTTCTTTTTTCCATCATGTCATCAGACGGCTTTGTCATCCTCCAGATTCCTCTTCAAAGCCTTATTGTTGAACCCTGTTCTTCTGAGGTGATTTCATTAATTCAGCACAGTGTTTTCTACAGGCTTCCTCAAGGTTCAATTAAGAGTCAACATTTAAAAAAAGCATTCCAAGAAAAAAAACTAAAAACACTAGTAAACGTTTAAAGAATGCTCTCAGCATCAACAAAATGTTTGCATGTTACCTGCTCAGGTGTTTTCCTTCGGTTATACTTCTGAGGAGAAAAATCGGTCACATCAGCCGTATGAACCAAGATTAGCTCAAGGTTAATACGTGTACATATTTTCCATGACACCACACCATTCTGTTGTCTTGGTACAACCACAACAAGGGAACAGCAGTGCTGCTAGACAGGACCAGTGAACGTCGTGCCACACGGTGGCCAGGATCTCACCGGAACTCCAAAAAGGCGGTAGTTAGTCAGTTTAACCATTAGACTGGGAAGACATTCCCAAAGTCCGGCCATTCCGTCTGGGTTTAAAAGTGTCAGGCCAAGTGCATGAATCACTGGAGTGTAATCGAAATCCTCTCTGATACTCTACAGTGCACTTCAGATTGGCTCTTCACAGCACTGCAGTCACATCGCCACTCGCTACATCTCTGGTGATGGATTTAAAGAGCTCGTTGACTTTAACAACCCTTAAGGAGAGAGGACGCGAGAGGAGGAGAGGAAAGTGTTCGCTGATGACATTAGATGCATTTGCATTTTTTTTTGGAGTGTAGAGAATGGGATAAAGAATCCACATTGAAATCCCAAGTTTCATTTCCGTCAGACCGTGAGCACACACACACACACACACACGTTTTTATAGTACCTTCTTTTCCGTAGTGGCTGGCTTCCATCAAGGGCCAAGTACCCAAGGTGGAATCGAACACACAGCAGCACTGAAAGCGTCATGATTCGCGGAGCTACCCGGGCCTGAACTCAGGCTAGAACCATTCAAGCGGATGTGGTTCCAAGTCCAACTATGGAATGAAATGCCCAGTCGACTTCACAGACTCGATGTTCAAGGCCTGACATGGTACCCGATGACAACCGTGGGTATGGATCAATTTCAGTCAATGCAGAGAGAGCATTTATGAATGAGGAAGACATGGAATGTGAATTGGGTGAATCAACTGGAATGTGAATTGGTTGAATCAACTGGAATGTAAATTGGGTGAACCAACTGGAGTTTCAATGGAGCTGACCCAACTGTTGACCAGGACCCACGGATCAAACAGGCCAAAGCCACGTCTATATTGCTTATTAACCAGTTCAGACCAGTCTCTCTCATCCCTCATTCCCTTCACCTCTCACTCCCTCCCTCCGTGACCCTCCCTGTACCTGACTCTTCTTCCTCTTGCCCTGTCTCTGTGCATTTCCTCCTCTGTCCTTGTCTCCTCCTCATCATTTGTCCTTGTCTCTTCCTCCTAGCTGTCATTTCACAATGAGTTGCTCTAATCAGGCTCACTTCAATGTATTGGCTACACCAATGACCACGCTCACAGGCACAAGCGCACACACCCCTGAACTGATCTGGACTTCAAGAGAGAAACATGAAAAATTATAACCTCAAATAGGTACTGAGTAGCAACATAAATCAAGGTCCAGAGCGTGTTATTTAGTTAGTAGTGACTATAATTATGACTGTCAATCAACACATATTGCTGGAGGCCTCTTTGACCTTCGCTGGGGGTATATCTGAGGGACTGGAGACAGACATTCAATAGTCTAGCTTCACCGGTCAAAGATCAGAAATATCATTACTTAATTTTTTATTGAAAATGTTTTGTTCCTTTTTTGACCTGGTTATTAGAGAGAAGCCAGATTCTCATTCACAGCAATGACCTGGGAACAATTACGGACAGCCACCTTGCTCAGAGACCAAATGACGGCGTGGGGATTTGATCTAGCAACCTTTTGCTTAGTACTCCAAGAGTTGGGCCACTGCACCTGTCACACTGGCATCATTTATCTGGGCTCCATTTACCTTGCCTGGTGTGACCGATGCAAACCCTGAGCAATGGCCCCTCATCATGGAAAAACACTGGTGTATTTAGATGACTTCACATACTATATTAATCCCACTCAATGAGAACACAGTGGGTCGACAACACAAACCTGTTAACACACACACACACACACACACAGACACACACAGACACACAGGTCCGTGAACATCTGACCTCAACACAACACCTGGCTTTCGGTCCTCTTGACAGGACAAACGCTGGTTGAGACGTCACCACATCTTAGAGGGTTTGAAGTGGATGGAGTCCGACACGGGGCGATTGAGAGAGACAGTGTGTGCCTCTTTGTGTGTGTGCGTGTACAGTACGGTTTCTGTGTGCTGGTGGTGACCTCCCTCCTCAAAGGAGATAGATCTCCTGAGACGTTACAGTGAGGCTGCGTGTGTTTGCATGTGGACCAGGTTTCCTGGCAAACTAAAAGCCAGTCCTACTGTTCCATGTTTTCTGCAGATTGTTGGACCTACAGTCCCTGGTTAATAATACTAATAATGTCACACCCTCCTAGAGAGTTCCCCTCCATCCAGGCCTGAGAACCCAGCCTGAGAACCATCACATCCCTGGACCTCATTAAGGTCGGGCTCCAATTAATTAGTCTCTTAACACGTGTTTATTCCTTGTGCCTGTGGATCCAGGCACCTGTGGATCCAGGCACACCCAATGTGCGTGTCTACTTTTGAGGTGTGTTTGTGTGTGCATGTGTGTGCAGGTGTGTGCAGGTGTGTGCAGGTGTGTGCATGTGTGTGCATGTGTGTGCATGTGTGTGCATGTGTGTTTGTGTGAAAAAGATCAATATTATGGAGCGTCAAGCCCCGTCTCCCCTATGAGCCAAACACTTCCCTTCCCTGTTCACGTTGCCTCTACGTTGCCTCTACGTTGCCGCTACGCCGTTCCCCCAGCTGTCCACCTCCAATCCCCTTCAGCTCCAAACTCTCAGTTTGAACCTGTTAAAGAGTATTTGGCCTGCCAGTAGGCCACTCAGGCAGCCAACGTGTCCATCAGTCCGCAGTGAGCCAGCCAATAAGACAGGAAGCCAGCGAGCAGTCAGTGAGTGTCTCTGTGAAAGGTGAGCCCTCTTGTTCAACAAATATTCAACAACCCCCACCCCCAACCCCCGACCAGCCTGCTGTTAAAATGCTGAAAGCCGTATCTATCGCCCCACACACATTCTGAGCAAGACGGAGACGCCAATTTTGCCGTAAAATTCTCAGCTGTGAGCCCTGAGCTGATCTATAAATCATCTATGCTGTGTCAATCACTCGATCCACACCAATGGAGTGCCCAGCATGTGCCAAGCAATGCTTCTAATGTAGCTGCTTGCTAGCTAGCTTCATATGCCCAGTAGGCTACCTGTACCCTTCTTTAATGCCACCATTTTAAGGTAAAGGCCCACCTCAACTGTGGCTACTCTAGCAGTGGTATATAGCTGGTAAAATGCTACCCTATACAACTAAAACAATTCTAGTTGCTAACTAGCCACATACAGTAGTTGTATATTTAGCCTGTCACTGGGCATATAGTTCAGCCTTAAGGCATGTAGTTCAGCATGTAGCTTAGCCCATAGCCGGGCATGTAATTTAACCTGTAGTTAAGCCCATAGCCGGGCATGTAATTTAGCCTGTAGTCCAGCCCGTAGCCGGGCATGTAGTCCAGCCCGTAGCCGGGCATGTAATTTAGCCTGTAGTTTAGCCCATAGCCGGGCATGTAATTTAGCCTGTAGTCCAGCCTGTAGCCGGGCATGTAGTTTAACCTGTAGTTGGACATGTCATTATGCATGTAGCTTGGCATGTAGATGAACCAATAGTTGGACATGCAGTTTAGCCACATTCAAGACAACATACTCAGGGGTGGCAAGGTAGCATTTAACTCTATATGCAAATTCTCCTCCCTCTTTACATTCCTCACAGGTGTTGGGGTAAAAAATAATGGGCTCTTAATCAGCTTGCTTGGTTAAATAACATGTTATGAAAATAAATCACTACACAGCCGTACTGTCATGAATCCCCCACAACGTGAACAAATCTAAATAGAACCCGACAACAGAGCATACTGCAACAACCGCATTTCTGAGCGATATGCATGCATGTCACGCAGTGGAGGTCCGCAGGCTAACGACCTTTCCCCTTTCCCCGCAGGTCTGGTGAGATCAACAGCATGCATCCGGCCGTACAGAGCCTAGTTCACCATACCGCCTCCCTCCCGAGCCCTCCCTCCCTTACAGACTCCCACCTTCACTCCCTTCCTGCTAATTACTCCATCTCTATCCTCAACCTCTCCGACTCTCTCTGGTTCCCTATAGGCTTCTCTCTCTGTAACTCTGTTCACCCCCCCCACCTGAGAAACCACAGCCGACAGCTTCACTGTACCTGTCTGAGTCAGAGAGTCAGTGGACTCAATCTATGTTTCTTAGCCTGTCTCCCTCCCGCCTTTGGTCTCTGCCATCTTTCTGTCATTCCCCCTCTCTTTCCCTCTCAACAATCGCTCACTTTTGTCTCTTCTACTCATAACTCCTTCTGCTGTGTCTCTCTCCCGTCTCCCCCCACTTTCCCCTCTCCTCTCTCTCTCTACACTCTCCCCTCTCTCTCTACACTCTCCCCTCTCTTTCTCTACACTCTCCCCTCTCTTTCTCTACACTCTCCCCTCTCTTTCTCTACACTCTCCCCTCTCTTTCTCTACACTCTCCCCTCTCTTTCTCTACACTCTCCCCTCTCACCAGTCTTTCTCCACACTCTCTCCCCTCTCCGCAGTCGGTCTCCTCTAAGTGAGCCCTTGCTAACACCATTAAACATAATGGAAGCATTAAATACACTGGGTATGCAATGTTATCACCAACCAACATTACTCTCATAGAGAAATTTGAATTTTACTCAAAGCAATTTATTTGGTTGTTGGAGCGCTTTTCATTACCCCGACATGTTTTTCATTCCCCCCCACACGCTTCTCATTCCCGCCACATGGGGCTACAAGAGAAATAGCTGGCTGTACCAATATTTAACCCACCTCCAAATGATAATCTGAGCCAATCCGTTCAGACATTGATATCGTGTCTTTATGTCTGCCGGAGCAGTGATGGGCTTTAGGGGGTGAAAGTGGGCACTTGGTTTCACTTTGTGAGAGGAATCCCACTCTAAGCTGACACAGTTGCACCTTGTTTACACACACACACACACACACACACACACACACACACCCACACACACACGGTTAGAGCAATTTACTCAGCAGGAAATGGTGAACAGATGAAGGGAGTGGAAAACATTAACATCCTGACTTTTTTTCCCCCTCACTTGAGAGCCACCTGACGGCCGGCAGAGATGAAACTGCTCTCCAACACCTCTTTTCAAACCAGCGGAAGGTTTAATTGGACCAAAAAAGGAAGTGGGGTGATGGAGACATAGTGTGACAACAAAGCAAGAAGAGGGTATGGCGAGGAGCGAGAAGGAGGTGATCGACAAGTAGAGTGAGAATTAGCAGTACGACAGCTCAGGGCTTCCTGGAGAGTCCAGGAGTCTGGATGTTCGATACAAAAGAGGCGGTGAGGGGGCGGGCCGAGATGGAAGAGACGGAGGGAAGTTGGTAGGAATAGGACAACGCACCCTTAGAGAGATGTGGAGAAACCTGAAAACACCCAGTAGACGCAGGGGTTTAAACCGGGCATCCTTTTCCAGGGACTCCGCCGAGGCGTTTCATTCACGCCCGTCGAGTCAGAGACACGTGGCTACTGGCCACAACACTGGCCGGGGTGTGGACGCAGCAGCTGCAAGGGACGGGTCAGGACCGGTCGGCTCGTCCGGCAAACAGTGGGCCCGGTGTGAAAGCTTTTCCACTAAGACTTTCCTGAGATCCAGTTACCCACTCCGAACAGACTGCCTTGTGACGACAAAGCCCCTCCGCCCCCGAACCTGACCGCCGTCCCAGTAGGTGTGCCTCGAGACGTTTCTACTCCCCTCGTTGTCACCGGCGACCAGGGCGGCGCGCCGCCGGAATGCCGTTAACACCGCTAGCTACTTTCCTGAGATACAGTTACCGCCGTTCGCTTCCTTATCCGTGAATCCTTGCAGTTTATTGGCGTCCCGCCACAGCTCCACTATCCAGTTACCACCACGGTGACGCCGGGCCGGGGTGCAAGCTGTCCCCCCCGGAACGAACCATCACCATGCGAAAAAAATGGATGTGAACCTCACAGCCGACATCTGTCCAACACAACCTTGTAGAACACGACATAAAGTAAAAATGCAAAAACGACAGCGTGACCCCGCCCACCCCGGCACGGCCACACCCCCTG
This sequence comes from Esox niger, assembly GCA_016801105.1. Classification (NCBI taxonomy): domain Eukaryota; kingdom Metazoa; phylum Chordata; class Actinopteri; order Esociformes; family Esocidae; genus Esox; species Esox niger. The sequence goes on along the minus strand of JACXGJ010009728.1, from coordinate 1,469 downwards.
CACCCCCAAAGGATACGCCTGTGCTGGTGGTCCTCACGTCGTACGACATTCACAACACAGGCGAAAAGTGCGCCAGTTGGAGCATTGAGAAAGCACGTGAACTTTTAACAATTACAGACCTGTGTTTCAAATCAGCTGGGGAAGATTTGCTATCTGGAGCCAAGAACTGTTCGTACGGTATTTTCTTAATTTTACAGAAGTTACGCTCTGGTTTCATTGACCTCTTAAATGACATGTATTGCATATCGAAGCGTTTTGTCACTGCAACAGTATCTCCCTGTGGTGAACTGAAACGTAGCCCGTACAGCCAGCGTGTCTGGTTCCTTTCACTGGCTGTCTGTGTCCTTTTACAAGGGGTTAGGGGTCAGGGATTGGATCGAGGCAAACTATTTTTAACATAATCAACACTGCCTTGATGCGTGTGTGTGTTGGGATGGGGAATATCACCCTGTCTCAGCGAACTCTCACACACCATATAACGTTTACTACCAGTATCACTTCTGTTTACACCAACCATTGGAAGTCATAGCAAAACCAAGCTGACAGATTCACTGACAATAAAGATTGTTGCCAATGCTGTCTTCGTTACCACCATCATCATCATCATCATCTTCACATTAACAAACACCACAGGATTTATCCTTTTGTCTTTAATGCCCCCGCAAAAAAAATGTGGATTCAGCTGAAGCAATTTTCCATCACTTCTAATGATTTCGATTGACTAAGATAATGATTACTAATCAATACTCTGAACAATATATAGCATGATATTGCTCCTACTGTACAACCGGACAGAGTTTATTATTATTACAAAATGGGTATAACTATACATGTGTAATTAACCCCTGTCAACGTCTCGCTAATGATCACAGAGGCAACATTGAACGGGAAAGCCCGTGCCACAAATGGCCCTATATTCACAATTAAGCACACTACTTTTCTCCAGGGCCACGGAGGCCCTGGTTAAATGTAGGGCAGTGTGTAGGGCAGTGAGTAGGGCAGTGTGTAGGGCAGTGAGTAGGGCAGTGTGTAGGGCAGTGAGTAGGGCAGTGAGTAGGGCAGTGAGTAGGGCAGTGTGTAGGGCAGTGAGTAGGGCAGTGAGTAGGGCAGTGTGTAGGAAATGGTGTGCAATACGGGACGCAAAAAAAGTCAATTCAGGAAGAATGAACAGTCTGTGAAATATAAGACTTCCCATTGCCCAGAGCTTACCATTATCTCCTTAATGGTTTGTTAATACGCATCGATAATGTGGATTTATTTATCCTGCAGGACAACGACTTTGCCATCCCAGTGGGGAAAATGGTAATACGGTTCTGTTTCAACACACGCACGCACGCACGCACGCAAGTAAAGACTACATGCTACATGGCCATAGCTAAGCTCATGTATGCTTCTGATGTATTACCAACTTCGCCTTCATTATGGGCGGAGAGTCCCATCCTCGCCTTCATTATGGGCGGAGAGTCCCA
>JACXGJ010009727.1:0-23608 GCA_016801105.1 Esox niger | reverse complement strand
GACTGGTCACCCCTCGGAGCCTGGTTCCTCTCTAGGTTTCTTCCTAAATTTCGGCTCTCATAGGGAGTTTTTCCTAGCCACTGAAGTTCAACACTACTGTTGTTTGCTCCTTGGGGTTTAAGGTCGGGTGTTTTGTGAAAGCACTTTGCGACAACTGCTGATGTAAAAAGGGCTTTATAAAATAAATTTGATTTGATTTTGATTTGAGTTATCAGGTTGGGGTACACCTTTCTATAACTGCAGAAAATCTAATTATTTTGGAGGCACAGTGGTTGAGTTCCTCCTTTCTCAATCCCCCAGCCTGCCTCTCTACATCAGTGGCTCCCGGTGGCCTGATTTGCAGCCCTCTAAATGAGCAGAAATAATTGACCTTGGCTACAGACAGCGAAAACACCAGCACCCCTAAGACCAACATAATCATTCCACTCACCATGGGATGCGGTAAAAGGAGAGGGAGAGTAAAGGAAACAGACAGAGAGGAAGGGGGGAGGCTAGAAAGTGTAGAGAGACACAAACAGAGATATTGAAACCGAGAGATTTATACAGGACAAAAGGGAGACACAAAAACAAATAACCATGATGAAATGAGAAAACAAAGGCAAAAGGACAAAAATGTACAAAGAAAACAGATTGGGGAGACAGAAAGAGGAATTGAGTAACAAGAAACCAGGCAAGCCTTGTTCAGCCGGTCTGCAGTAGAAAATGTTGTCCACATGGAAGGCTGTGTCGTTAACCACTACACCACAGAGTAAAGTTATTCTCAAGTTCAAAGCCCCTATGAAAGCCCCTATGCAATGCCAAAACCTGTCATTTAGAAACGTATATCGTCAAGCCCGCTAGCATGTTTTCTCTCAAATGTACATAATAGTTATCAAAATGTTGAGGTCAAGCAAACAGTACATCTTAATGGCATCAAAAGTACAGTGCATATCCCAGATGAGTGTAAATATTATTATTAATATACACTGCTTAAAACCAGAAAAGAAACCAGGCAAACCTAGTTCAGCCGGCCCGCAATAAGAATTGATAAATGTTGTGGCCCTTACCGGATTTGGATTTGAACCCACGTTGCCCACGAGTGGCTCTGTTTAATCACTACACCACAGGGCCCAGTGTTGGTGTAGCATCTCAACATTGGATAATTTTGTCACACATTAACATCACACCAAGTTTGCATATTTCTCTAGACACCACTAAGCATTGAGAGACTGAATAATGACATTACACAGCCAAAGCTATTTCATGGCATAAAAACTTTCATTCTTCTTCAATATCTGTAGGTGACGACAGCTTGCTTTTTCATAAGGTGAAAAGATAAGACAATCTTGGAAACCCCTACTCTTTTACAGCCCAAGGGGTTTTGATCTGGCCTATATTCCTGAAGATTGCAGGTAGCAGAGTTTTTGTCAATAACAAATCATAATGCATGATTTGCTTTGACTGCGAGAAGATTCAAACACAGGACCAATTGTTTACTGGTCCGTTTCTCTAACCACTACACTATTTAACAAGAGTCAGTCAGTCAGTCCATCACTCAATTACAAAGAGACATCTGCTCATTCTTAGCGAACAAAGGGAACACATTATCATCCCAGTATAACCCATGTCAATTAAAGTTCAGGGATATCAATCTGTCCAGTTAGGAAGCATACGCAATTGGGAATCAATGTCATCTGTTTTTGTGCACATGAAGTTGACAACAGGTGTACTGGAGAGGCAACAGCAAGACAAACCCCAAAGAGGGAATGGTTTTGCAGGTGGTGGCCACAGAACATTGCTCAGTTCTTATCCTTCAGGACTGATTCTTCTCGATTTTGTGTTTTGCTAGTGTCCTTGTCACTTCTAGTAGCAGGAGGAGGTGCTGCAGCCGATTCAGGTTGCACAGGTAGTACAGCTCCTGAATCAAACCTCTCCATTTTGGAAGGTGCATTCATAAGCAACTGAGAAGTAGGAAAGTTCTGACCTTGAATGGGAGAATACACCTGAATGCCTTTTGAAGCTCAGAGAAGTAACGTTAGGTTTAGCATCATGGCAGCATTTGTGGTGAACTTTTTAAAAACATGAATTACTTTCTTCATGAACAAAATAGTTACTACATTTGCATCGTACTCATACGTGCAGGTGATTGTGAAGTTAAAAGATACTTTGTGGTTTACTTTTGTGCAACTGGCCGTCCGTGGAAATATAAATATTTTCAGCTAGTTGGTTAGCAACATTTTATTTCCTTGATATTTGTGTTACAAATGACAGATCATAGTCTTCACTCATGTTTACTAGAAAGTTTAAGCTAATTTTAATGCCTTCTGGTGAAGAAAAATTGTAATTACATCTGATCACTTAAATATGACATGATGTCTGGTCTGCAGCGCAAATCGATTTACACGATTTGCAACAATTTCCACAGATGGAAAAAAAAAAACCCATAGTATTTAACTTCCTTACTTCTCTATAAAACATGGTGGTTGGCTAGCTGAAAAAATATATTTAATTACAAAATGAACCGTCCTTTTCCAGTGTATTTAAATGTTGAACTTGAGAGAGTTTAGTTCTCCAACTGATAGAAACTGACGATAATAGAGGGTTATCGATAATAGGGGGATGTTAGCTATTTAACTGTCAATAGTGCGCTGCCAGTTTGTTGTCATCATGTGAATGCTCTTAACTAAAACTTCAACAACTTAAACACAACAAGTTATACGTAGAGTTACAATAAGTTATTATTCACTTAAAAAAGTAAATAAAGTATGTGTTTATGTCATGCATGTTCTTATCAGCAGTTCAAGTTGTTTATTTGTAGGCTCCAAATCTTCTTAGCAATTTCAGTCAATGGCCTTTGCGCCATGGCATGTGGCCTATGTGCCCTTAAAAATGTATGTGACAACGAATGCCAAATGGCCTTGCCCCTAAAATGATGAAATTGGTACCAAGCTCATCTGCTAGGGCACTAAGGCCATCACCAACTTTACCTCCATGTGCTACACTTGTGCGTCTGCAACAGTAATTAGAAGCATGTTTTTTGAACTGGTGTTACCTACTGTTACCTACTGAAAACGTCTGTGAACTAGTAAATACTGCTTGCAAATTGATGGGTATAAAATACTGTGGGCTGGTTTATGTCTGCTCAGTGCTCTGTACAAAGGCTGCCTGGTTTTTCATTCATTATAGGTCATGTAAAATCAGATTTTTAGTAATTGAAAGTCAAGTAACTAGAACACCAATAAAAGGACCATACCATAACTATTGTGTATATAATATACAGTTCCGGAAAAAATTAAGAGGCCACTGCACCTTTTCTGAGGTTTTGAGTGAGGAACAGAAGCGCAGTGGTGTCCTAATTTGAACCCTTCTTTTCCTCACTCAAGAGCTTCTGATTACATAACTCATATGTCAGTTTGGTGTTTGAGTTATCTTTGATTAAAATAATTAGGCATATGGGAGTCATATGGATAGCTTAACTATGTTTATTTGTGTGTGTGTGTGTGTGTGTGTGTGAGAGAGAAAAACACAGAGAGAAAACTGTGTTCAGAGTCAGGGTATTTGCTTGTAACAGCGGACTACCAATTCATACTAAAACAGGATGTTAGGATAAAGAGAAGACAAGTTTGTGCTTAATTTTACTAATATATTATCTCCTGCTGATGTGGAACACAGATTTTCACTTATGAGTCTAATGAACTTATAAGCTAAACTAGACTTAAGCTGAGAAACGCAGTTGGAAAGGAGGTTTTAAAAGCTTTAGTTTACATAACTCAAACTTTTCTTCTGTATTGGAGGGTTTTATGAGGTAAAGAGTTACTGTGTAAACTACAATGCTGTTTGTATGTTTAACTGGGTCTGTCTGCCTGTTTGTGTCTGTGTGTTCATGTGTGTGATATTCAGTTCAATCTTTTGGCCATTCTTCAGTTATATCAAGCCCACAGGTTGCTGACTCAATCACAAAGTGATTATCAAGCAACACAATTCTTGATATGGTAAAAACTAATCAAAAACGGTTCAAAATCCAGTGCCACCAAACTGTCTATTAAAATATCCATGTCTACTGGTCCTTGGATTGCAAGCCAGCTGGAATCTACTGGATAAATCCAAGCCCGTTCCAGTCCATTTCATTAACCAAGCGAATTCAGAGACATTGACGTAAAAGCTGAATGACTGTAATAACTGATTTACAAGGTAAATCATTTGTTTCATTTTATTTTGTATAAATATAACAAAATGGTTCATTATGTTTACAATGCCAGTCAATTTGGACACACCTACTAAATCAAGGGAATTTCTGGAACACTTGGTTATTACATTATTTGTGGATACTACATGTTGTGATCCTAGTTTTGACATATTATATCTGTGGAAAATTGTAAAAATAAAGATATATGCTTTGAGAAATAAGCTATGAGTAAGTGAGTCCAAACTTTTGACTGATACTGTACATCAATTCACCATAACAATATAACCACTGACAGATGAAGTGAATAACACTGATAATCTCGATATTATGGCACCTGTCAGTGGGTGGGATATATTAGGCAGCTAGTGAACATTCTGTCCTCTATGTTAATGTGTTAGAACCAAGAAAAATGGGCAAGCGTAAGGATCTGAGTGACTTTGACAAGAGCCAAATTGTGATACAGTGGGGGAACAAGTATTAGATGCACTGCTGATTTTGCAGGTTTTCCTAATTACAATGCATGTAGAGATCTGTAATTCTTACCATAGGTATATTTCAACTGTGAGAGATGGAACCTAAAACAGAAATCCAGAAAATCACATTGTATGATTTTTTTTATAATTAATTTGTATTTTATTGCATGACATAAGTGTTTGATCACCTACCAACCAGTAAGAATTCCGTCTCTCATGGACCTGTTAGTTTTTCTTTAAGAAGTCCTCCTGTTCTCCACTCATTACCTGTATTAACTGCAACTGTCTGAACTCGTTACCTGTATATAAGACACCTGTCCACACACTCAATCAAACAGACTCCAACCTCTCCACAATGGCCAAGACCAGAGAGCTGTGTAAGGACATCAGGGAGAAAATTGTGGACCTGCACAAGGCTGGGATGGGCTACAGGACAATAGACAAGCAGCTTGGTGAGAAGGCAACAACTGTTAGCGCATTTATTAGAAAATGGAAGAAGTTCACGATGACGGTCTCCCTCGGTCTGGGGCTCCATGCAAGATCTCACCATGTGGGGCATCAATGATCATGAGGAAGGTGAAGGATCAGCCCAGAACTATACGGCAGGACCTGGTCGATGACCTGAAGAGAGCTGAGTGCTGGGACCACAGTCTCAAAGAAAACCATTAGTAACACACTACGCTGTCATGGATTAAAATCCTGCAGCGCAAGCAAGGTCCCCCTGCTCAAGCCAGCGCATGGCCTTTCTGAAGTTTGCCAATGACCATCTGGATTATCCAGGGGAGGAATGGGAGGAGGTCATGTGGTCTTATGAGACAAAAATAGAGCTTCTTGTCTAAACTCCACTCCCGGTGTTTGGAGGAAGAAGAAGGATGAGTACAACCCCAAGAACACAATCCCAACCGTGAAGCATGGAGGTGGAAACATCATTCTTTGGGGATGCTTTTCTGCAAAGGGGACAGGACGACGGCACCGTATTGAGGGGAGGATGGATGGGGACATGTATCGCAAGATTTTGGCCAACAACCTCCTTCCCTCAGTAAGAGAATTGAAGATGGGTCATGGCTGTGTCTTCCAGCATGACAACGACCCGAAACACACAGCCAGGGCAACTAAGGAGTGGCTTCGTAAGAAGCATCTCAAGGTCCTGGAGTGGCCTAGCCAGTCTTCAGACATGAACCCAATGGAACATCTTTGGAGGGAGCTGAAAGTCCGTTTTGCCCAGTGACAGCCTACAACCTGAAGGATCTGGAGGTCTGTATGGAGGAGTGGGCCAAAATCCCTGCTACAGTGTGTGCACACCTCGTCAAGAACTACAGGAAAAGTATGACCTCTGTAACTGCAAACAAAGGTTTCTGTACTAACAAAGTTCTGCTTTTCTGATGTATCAAATACGTATGTCATGCAATAAAATGCTAATAAATTATTTAAAAATCATACAATGTGATTTTCTGGATTTTTGTTTGAGATTCCGTCTCTCACAGTTGAATTGTACCTACGGTAAAAATTACAGACCTCTACATGCTTTGTAAGTAGGAAAACCTGCAAAATCAGCAGTGTAACAAATACTTGTTCTCCCCAATGTAGCTAGACCTCTGGATAAGAGCATCTCCAAAACTGCAGTCCCTGTGGTGTTTTCCCAGTCTGCAGTGGTCAGTACCTATCAAAAGTGGAAAGGGAAGGGAAAGTGGAGAAACGGCGACAGGATCATGGGCGGCCAAGGCTCACTGATGCACGTGGGAATCAAAGGCTGGCCTGTGTGGTCCGATTCAACAAAAAAGGTTAATAATGGTGAAAAGGTTAATGCTGGTATTGATTGAAAGGTGTCAGAACACACAGTGCATCACAATTTGTTGTGTGTGGGGCTGCGTAGCCGCAGACCAGTGAGGGTGCCCTACAACGGGCATGTGGGCCAAAAGGGCCTACAAGGGAGATGTGAGTATCAGAACTAGACCACGAAGCAATGGAACAAGTTGGCTTTGTCTGATGAATCACATGTTCTTTCACATCACGTGGATGGCTGGGTACGTGTGAGTTGCTTACTTGGAGGACAAATGGCACCAGGATGCACTATGAAAAGTAGGCAAGCTGTTCTGCTGAGAAACCTTGGGTCCGTAAAATTAAAGGTGAATTTCCCACACCTGTGCCCTTTTAAATTGTAATTAGTGTCTATGTATAAATAGTCAATGAGTTTTTTAGCTCTCACATTGATGCACTGAGCAGGCTAGATACTGAGCCATGGGGAGCAGAAAATAATTGTCAAATGACCTGCGTAACAAGGTAATGGAACTTTATAATGTATATAAAAAGCTTTCCAAAGCCTTGCAAATGCCATTCAGTATTGTTCAAACACTTATTTAGAAGTGGAAAATTCAGGGATGTCATGACAAAGAAAGATTTCAGGCAAAACTTGGGGATGAATTGTTCAGGAAAAACCGACAGGTAACCTCAGAAAAAATGCAGGCTGCTCTGGAAAAAGACGGTGTGGTTGCCTCAAGTAGCACAATACGACGATACATGTATTAATAACTGCATCTCCTAATTGTCATGCCCTCTTTACTAGTAGTTGACCAGTGAAAACAGATGATTGTCTAACCAGGTCAAATGTAAATATGACTGGGTTCAAGCATATTATAATGGATACCACTTCCATCTGAAATCCCTGATTTGTGAAATTACAACCACCATTTGAGAAGGTATTACAGCATGAAATTAGTTATTGAAAACTACTTCTGTCCCTGAATAAGATATGTATTGTCATTTAAAAATAAAATTTTCTCCAAAATGCATTTCATGATGTCAAATTAGTGATTTTTGTCTTGTCGCAAGAACTCCACAGCAGGTGCAGGATTGACAAAGATTGATTCCTCCAAGCACATCTCGCTAGCTGTTCAGATTTTTACAACACTGCTCACTCAACCAGGCGCTAAGGGGAACCAATACCCAGCCAACAACCAAGACTCAGCTTGCAGATTCCCAAACTTTGACCAGGAGTCACTTGAAACCAATGACACAGGGAAGCCCTGCCCAAAATTCTACACTGTACCACAATTTTTATAGCAACAAAATCAACCCGCAGATGAAAATGAAAAGTCCACTCACCATATGATTATCAAATACATTCTCTTGCCCTTCTTTCTGAAATGGATACAAGTCAAAAAACTGAAAAGCACTCACATCTGCTCAATCAGAGAATTTCTCCCACCTGATTGAGATTAACAAAAACAATCCAAAACTTCTCTTTGATACAGTTGCAAAGATAACAGAAAATCAATGCTCAACAAGTGAAATGGGTCTAGCTGTAATGAATACATGAACTTCTTTGATGAAAAGATCCTCACCATTAGAAAACAAATAACTGACTCCTTAAATAACTATAGTCCCCAAAATCTCAGTTGTCCTGAGAATGTCCTGAACCTCCCTGACCAAGTGTCAATGGGGACATTGGAACTTTTTGATCTCACAGCCACTGTAATCCGGAATCACAATGTCAGATTTCACTGCTATGCTGATGACACAGTTATATATTTTGATGAAACATGTAGAAGCGCCAAAATTTGCTACTTTGGAAGTATGTGTTTCAGATATTAGGAAGTGGATGACAGAGAACTTCTTGCCTTTAAACTCAAGATAAACAGAAATGCTCATTTTAAGACATTTTGGCAGATCTCACTGTGAACCTCGACGGCTGCATGGTCGTATCCCAAAAAACTGTAAGAAATCTTGGCATTATCCTTGACCCTGACCTCTCCTTTGATGAACATATAAAATGTATCTCAAGAGTTGCTTATTTTCATCTTCGAAACATTGCAAAAAATATAAACTTTATTTTAAAAACGGATGCAGAAAAAAATTCATGCTTTTATTACTTCAAGATAAGATTACGGCAATGTTCCCCCTGTCTCAGCCCCATGGTTTTATGCTGCTATATTATTGTGCAGGTGGAGTAGGGACCTCGTGTCACATGTTCAATGCAAACATTCCACACACCTGAGGTTGTCAGAGCATGACCTACAGAGAGAATCTTGTTTCTGTTGTTCTCATCATCTCTGCACATTTAACTTTCAATTAAACATCTATTCATATGATTCCATACTTTAAATGGAAAATGCTGGATAGGGCACCGTAACAGAACACATTAACAAATGCACTAGGTAGAAGATTGGCCTAGCAGTTAGAGTCTAGGTTTTAGAGAGCACCTGACCAATAACCCAATGGTTGCTAGATCAAATCCCAGAGCCTGCAAACTGCATAATTAGTCTTGAAATGTGGGAACATGACTTTCACTGGTCCTCACTGGCTTGGAGTTGATTGCCACAATTCTGAACATAGTACATTTTACACGTGTCAATGTCTTGGTCCCTAGATAGATTGTGAAGAGAGAAAGACAAAGCAAATGTTGACCTAATTTTCCCAGAATGTCCTCATTTGACGTTGACCACGCTGGATCCAAATAGAGAATATGTATTAAGACATTCTGCAAAATATGCACACGTACACATGAACACACACTACACCCCTGGATTAAAGAGTTTAATACAGACCTTGCAAAGCATGTATCAATTTACCAGCCACTTTTCAGTGCTGTTTTTGATCTGTAGATTGGGGCCAGATTGAGCCCGAGATCTCAGCTAAATTGGACAGTTATCTCCAATCAGTTGAAAGCTGTCTGCTCTCTTCAACAAGCTTACAAAGTCCTCTTAAATTCATTTAAAACACATACCCACGCGTGCACACACAGAAAAATTAAAGAGCACACAAACCCACAAAAGCAAAAGGACTGCAAACATTTGTTTCCCAATCCGAGAAGCATAAATTGGACACATTTCAAAACTTTATTCTCGGAAGATCAAAGCCTACATGATGGATACTTACAGTCTAACTTGGCAGTTGACTGCTTTTCCCAACCAAATGTTAACATTTCAATAGAAATTAGATGAATCGGATATAAATGACTTACTGCCACACGATAGACCGTGAAGGTTGTCTCTGGCAACATTTAGAGGACAACAGCTTTTCATGCAGATGTTTAGCTCTATCACAAATTAACAGAAAGTTAATCTGTTTTGAGCGGCTTTGGATGGTGTTCTGTTATGATATGGCATTAATTCATTTTAATTCTGTATATCATAACTGTAAATCATAACAAGACAGAAAATGTGAAAGAGACAGTGAATGAAAAACAGATAAAGCGAGAGGAATGGTTCTCCCTGACTGTATTGTCAAGACACATACAATGACTAGTTAGGGGGATAGGAAACCCTGAAATCCATGTTTTCTATTCCCTAGCCCTAAATCTAACTTGGACTGTAGAGCCTAACATTCACCTACCTCAATGCCTCACCCTAAACCAAACCCCATAAAGCTTAAACCACAATACTCAATGTTAAGGATAGTGGAACTGATTTGACAGCATTTACTATCTCTGTGGGAACATCAGGGCTCTGCATTTAAGTCACCCAACTATTTTACTATTTAAAAGGGGAGCAAGTTTAAAGCAGTTCAAAATACAAAAAAATTGCATTTTCTGCTTGAGATTATCATTTTCAAGTCACTGAAAATGATAAGATTTATGCACTTAAATGCAGTTAAGTTCAATTTCAGGACATAAACTGATAGACCATTTGCACTTATAGGCTATAGTTTGAATACAGTATGTAGGTAACTAATGCTGAGTCATACAGAGTTGTAATGAACTAAGTAGGTTATATGATTCCCTAGAGTTGGGGTCTCTCAAGTCAATTCAATAACTATATTGAAATCCCTCACAAAAATGCATAGTAAAATTTTCTGAAAAACAAAATAATGTTCTATAAATTGCTGCCAGAAGTTAGCAAATGTTGAGGACCATAATGTGTAATAACACCACCGACAAAGTGCTTGCCAGAAGAAATCTTTGGATTAACTAATTTGCATATTCATATTGTGTTTGCAGCAAATTGCATCACACAGTCAACATTTCCAAAACTGTTTTCCAGGCTCCTGTTGTTTTTCATCAATTCCCAATCCCATTGCTTTTCAGTGATAATGTTTATATGTGCACAGTATTCAGGGAAATATATCATATTAACAGGCTCTAAAAGCATGAAACACACTTTTTGGGCTACTGTAAATGGGAATAAATGTTTATGTACATCAGCTTAAAAACAGAACACTTGACTACACTGAATTTGGGATATGGATTTGTATGGAAATATCAATGAAGTTTAAAATATAGTTCAAAGATGACATTCGCATCTCTGTTTCAACTTGCTTTTGAAGCTGAATTATTTTCATTGAAGGGAATTTAGGTCCCACACAGTTCAGTTGGCCAGACTTGAAGACCAATGGCTAGTACCATTAATATCGATTTGAGTGTGACAAATAACATTAGTTTAAAGTGTAGCTGAATAATAAAAGCAGATATGAACTAGTTATGTACATATACAACATTAGCCAAATCTGACAGAATGAAGGAAAAATATAGGAGATAAATGTGTTTGTATGGACAGTTTTTTGCAGGCCCTATTTTTTGTGTTATTTATGTAATTTATAATTGATTAAATATATATTTTTGCTACCACTCTGCACCCCATAATGACGAACTGAAAATATATTTTTAAGACATTGGTGCCATTTTAGATCCTTTGTCAATTTCTCTTTAGGCATCTGAAAACACTCCAAAGTGTGCTCCGATGCATCCTGTGTCCTAATCATCCTGATCATCCTTGAGATACCTCTAGAACTTGAGAGGCTTCTTCCAGTGGCAAATTCACTTGATTGAACATGAAAAAGTCACACACCTGTCTATATAAAGTCCCACAATGTATATGTCATTGCAAAAAACAATTTGCAACTCTACGTAGACTTCCAAGAATGTGTCAATATTTGGATCTAGAGAAGTTTCTTAAGTAATTGCTATAATATGGAAAGTTGTAGGTAGAGGCCTGAAGATTAACAGACACTCCTAATCAAATCTGAGGGAGCTTGAGAGAGTGTTCAAGGAAGAATGGGAGAAACCTCCCAGATCCAGGTGTGCAAAGCTGGTAGAAGCATAGCCAAGAACATTCGAAGCTGAGATCATTGCCAAAGGCCCTTCAACAAACTACAGAATAAAGGGTCAGAATACTTATGTACTCTGCAGATACTGCAGTTTATTTTTTTCAATTAATTGACAACATTTCTTAAAACCATGTTTTCAATTAATCATTAGGGGATATTTTACATAGATGCATGTCAAGAAAATAAATAAAATAAATAATAAATGGAATCCATTACACAATAGAAACGTTGAGATTGAAGGGATTTGATACTTTCTACAGGTATGTCTGTGTACTTGTTTTTGAAAATCTGACTAAAATCTCAGGACATTGAATCCAAAGGTCTTGACATTTCCAAATGGTTGTGTAGGGTTATGGGTTATATTTCAAGTTGTTATTTTTCTGGCATATCCTAACTCCACCTGAAAGTGGAATAACAGCATAGAGTAAGCATTTAATGATCACCCGGACTGCAATTACCATGCAATCCTCAATGATAGACTACCTTTCTGACCAAAGGATTCAAATGACTAACAGTTTGGTAACTGTCCCAAATGCTCTAGGGTATTTGCCACCCCAAAGTGTGTGTTTGGTTGCGTGTGTGTGTATGTACTATTTCAGACACTAAATGTCAAATGAGGACATTCTTGGAAGATGAGGACAATTTGGGCAGGCCCCACACATTACCAAATATTTATTTTAGGTTAGATTAAGGGTTAGAATTACGGTGAAAATAAGGCTCAGAATTTAAGGAAGCAATATAACTTACTGTAGGTTACTGAGGTTAGGATAAAAGTTTTAGTAAACAGGATGAAGACATACAGTATGACGTACTCTGGTGATATGTATTTGGAAAAGTGGAAAATGAACCAGGATTTCTAGAATAACCATGCATATTATGAAGCTTCTAATATGGTAGTCTCTGAGTAAGACATTGACATCTAAATTAAGTAATTATTGTAATGATAAGATACAGAGCCTTCCAAAATGATTGTCCCTCTTTGTAAAGATGAACAAAAAATCATATGAAAATGTGTCAGTGTTGTTAATCAGACCATTTGTTGAGAAATGTAACAAATTATTGAGGTAACATATTACAACAACAAAGAAAATGTCATAATTAAGAAATAACTATTCTTAAAACATGCCATGATTACTGAAAACCCTTGACAACCAAATGTAATAGAGGGCATCTTATATTGATCAAAACAGAACCTACCAACTTCTTGTTTCCCCATGATAGAAATATGGCAAATATGCCAAACTGAGAAATCCCAAATGATCCCTTCATTTAATAAGGCAATCATGGTAAACATTTGTATGCACGTAAATTATTATGATTAGGGTAATCATTTAGAAGTTAAAATAAACTGGAGCTGTGATAGATCTCCATGGGAGAAGATGCAACTTTATTTTATCCCCACACACATTGAGAAAGGTGGTTTGAAATGTAACCCTCTCCAATACTTGATCACAAAGGGAGAATTGTAGAATGTTTGGGTTACCATGTTTCCATGCCACACATCTATTTGAACATTATGGCAGAAGATACCTAAGGACAGTAACGATAGAGCTTGAGTTTGCTAAACTGGATTTTTGATTGGAGCAAAATTAGAGTATATTACCCACAAATACCATAGGTGTGTTTGGCGTAAAAAGAGGGATGGTCATGCAGAAAAAGTACAGTGACATATGGAGGTGGATATCTAATAATGTAGGCCCTAGGAACCTTACAAGGAATCATGGACAAAGATGTTCAGTTTTAAAACACTTTAGAGCTAATTCTGGCTTTCTTTGCCAGTAAAATAAAAGTGAGTTGTCATTGAAACTTCCAGCAGGAAAGGGATCTAAAGATTCCTCCATATCAACACAAACATGTCTGATTGACCACAGAATCAAGCCTTTGCATTTTGCATGACTTTTGCAGTCATATGACTTAAAGCCTACTGAAAACCTTTGCGGTACACAGAAAAGAACTAGAAAAGACCAAAGACATTGAAGGATTTTGTCACGCAACACAGTGCCACAGTTGTCTCAAGTTTTGACAGAGGGCAGTTGGCATGCTGACTGCACCAGAGTTGTTGCCAGTGATTATAATGGTCATTTCATAGCATAGGCCACCTTCAACTCAGATTTAAATAATTCGGCAGTATGTCTAAACAGGCTCAGAAGCACAAACCAGCTGTAAAGAAACTGCCCCATACCTCCTAATCCAACTTCTTCACATGTGGGATCCATTGAGACCCGCCATGAAAAGCCGATTAAACTATTTCTCAGGGAAGTTGATGCAGGTTTGTCCTAACAAAGATATTTCATTGACTGTAGTTTGTTGTTATTTCTATATTAATTTCTTGATTATGAAATGCTGTATTTTTAAATGTAATGTTACGCTGATAGACAACAATTACATTTTTCATAGCAATTTTGTTCATCTTTACATCAGGGTCCAATAATTCTGAAGGGCACACTAGTAGTTGGGGGCCTGGTGTCTGATACTCTTACATTTGTTTATGATCATTCGTTTTTAGAGAAGCTTGTTGTAAATGGGCTGAAAGCTACCAGTAGCTTCTGATGAACCAGTTGGAGACCCCGATCTAATATGACACCCTGTCATCCTAGCTTAAAATCCAAGTCCATAAAAAAGGGTATCAAGCATTTTATGACAGTCTTATTATGTTATCTTCTGGGTTCCTCATGGACTACCCACGCAAAACCCAAAGATAGTCTTTAAATGAAAGTATTTAGCTGATCAGAGAAGATGGCATCTCTGTGTTTTTTCTCTCCCTCTCTCTTTCTCTATTTGCCTCCCCCTCTTTTTCCTCTTAAACTCCTTGGACAATTAGAATCCCTCTGTTTGTCTGACATCCCTGCATCTCTGCAGCCTAACATGCCCCTCAAATTGAAATGTTCTGCTGAGCCACAGTGGACCTCTGAAAGGAATGCTGTTTATGTGCGTGTGAGTACGTGCAGCATGCATGATTGCTTGTCTCAAAAACGACCCAGACAAAACAGAAAGTAGAGATCCCTTCAGGTTAAATGTCCAGTTTACATTGCAGAGGAAATCGGATGTTACATTTTTGTTAGGGCCAAAACAAAGGCATGTTTTATATCTGACTACTGTTGTCAGTGTTAGGATTTCTGCGCATTTCCTCCATTTTTTTTTTTTTACTCTAATGCTCTAATGGGTAACTGTGTCCAAACTTGACTGGTAGTTTAATCCAACAGATGTAAATCCATCAGATGTAAATGGGAATTAACTTAAAGCTATCCAACTGATAATACCATCCAGCTGTGTATCTGTGGACCTTAAGCTATGTCAGCGGGGTCATCAGTAAATAACATGGTGATATAAATGAGGTTTTAATCCGATATTACCTATCTGATGAAGGTCAAAGGTCAGGAGGTAAGCTAGAGTTTAAATGTGAAGCCACATCGACAATAAGAACTATTATTATGCAGATAGCTATAAAGCACTGATATTATGTCGTAAGAGTATTAAGTATTTACCACAGCAACACACTGTAACTGGACAGAACATCTGGACAGGTTCTGGGCTCACAAACAAACAAAAACACAATATGGTTTGAACTAACAAAAACATTTATAGAAAAGTAACATTTTAAAGTGTGCAGGATTGAAGTCTGTGGTCAAGCACATGCAGGCATTCAACTGAGACATGCCTAAGCACATACACACACATGCACCCACTTGCCCGCCCAGAAACAGTTGCGTGCACCAAAAACAAATGATTTTCATAGGACATATGAAAGGTCCTCTACTCTGTTTTGCCTTGCACTTTAACCAGAATGTAACCAGAGGTTGCGTGGCAGAGCTGGGTGTGGGGCAGTGGGTGCACGGCTGTGGCAGAGCTTAGCGTTCTCTGCCATGCCCTTAGCCGTGGAGCCACCCCCCCCCGCACCACCCCCTCCATTGCTACCTGATTTTCCAACTAAAATATAGGCAGATCATATAAATATTTTAAACTATTCTCAAGTTCTCACGTACCATCATGAACAGAAGCTTGTTATTAGGCTACAATCAAACACACCCGCAGTTACAGAACATTGCTGTATATAACAGCTGTACTTGCAAGAAAGTCAAACACGATGAAAACGTAACCTATAGCAATAGCGATCTAATACTGTAAACATTTGTACAGAACTTTACAAGAAACACAAGTAGCTAGACTTGTATTAAAATAAAACATTAAATAAATGCATATGTAATAAAATCTGTAAGTAGGGTAGGTTTCCACAAAAGGCGTCCATTTGCAATATTTATTGTATAACCTTACTTATGATCTTCTTTGAGTGAATCGTGTATTCATCTATTCACAACTAAAATGCTGCTGAGCCCAGTGTAGACAGCCAAGCGGCAGTGTCAAGTGCAGTGGAGATAGGAAAACAACATTCAGAGACACAGGCTGAATCTCAGATTGCATACTTGCACACTATATAGTATGTCAGATTTGTTTCTGAGAAGATAAGTATGTCTCAAACCATAGTACGCTAAAAACAGTACGCCAAAAGTCCCGGATGGTCTACAATTTCTGGTGGATTTTCGAAGTACGTATCCGTGCATGCGTTTTTGGGTAGTATAGACAACAACCCCTTTAACAGTAAAAGAATGGGGGTTTGCAAGATTTCACTCACCTTTTCATTTGAAGAAAAATTCTGTTATTGTGACCTAAACTGTTAGTGATTGCATCAATGTCATTCATGTATGAATGAAAAACAAACCTTGTTGTGACATGAAATTAAATAGCTTTGGCAGTGTAAAGTTTGTCTTCAGTCCCACTAGCATGGGCTCAATTCTTAGTTATGACTATTCCAAGTAGTAAGATACTAGTATTACTGGCATATAAGCTATTAAAATGGCCAGTGGCAAAAGCCATACAGTTCATAGATGCTATTTACGATTTAAGTAAACTTAAGAAACATTAGTCAGTTTAACACAATGCTTAATGGTGTCTAGCTCAATATTCAAACTTGGCGTGATGTAAATGCATGACAAAATCTAACATTGAGACATCATTTTATGACAGGGTAGTATGGCCCAATCTGTCCCTATACTACCTTACTACATACTTAACAGTACATACTTTACCATCATCCATGAACTATGTACTTGTAGCACCTTTTGACATATCTTTTTTGGTGAGAAGACTGCATTGTGGGATTGTTAACTTGCTGTACGCTGTGTGTTGCTTGCTGTTACCTACCTGAACATCTGAAAAAATGTAGTCTTAAACACATCACCGGTTTTCATTCTTTTTAAGTTTTACTCATGAATGTTAACCAGGCTAATAAATAGTTTTGCATAGCTACTATTTACAGGGCGCCCAGGCCATATACATTGTTCCTCAATGAGTTTCCAGAATATTTGTCTAACTTTGTAGACATGGCAGATAGTATTCACATTTTTGGTAATTTCAATATTCATACGGAAAAGTCAAACGACCCTCTTCAAAAAGTCTTTGAAGCCATTATTGACTCAATGGGTTTTATCCAACGCACAGCCACAATCATACCTTAGATTTAGTCCTGTCACAAGAAATAGATATTGTAGATCTAATAATTTCCCCCCAAAATCCTGGAATATCAGATCATTGTCTTATCACATTTATCGTTAAAACAAGAAATCCTCTCGTTCTGCAAAAAAATTTATTTCAAAAGCCGTACAAAAAATTCTCGGACTATAAATAGATTTCTTGATATTCTTCCATGCTTGCTCGTCAGTGACAAAGTAAATAAATGTGCAAACGATCTAATCCAGGATCTAAACTTAACATTGCGAAATACTTTAGATACGGTTGCACCAATAAAAACTAAATAAATAAGCAACAAGAAACTTGCTCCCTGGTATACAGATAATACTAGAGCACTCAAGCAAGCCTCCAAAAAATTGGAAAGTATTCAGAATAGCCTGGATAGACAGCACACTAAAATACCAAAAAGCACTCACAACTGCTCCATCAGCGTATTTCTCCAACCTCATCTGGCCTCCTTGGCCTCCTAGCGACATTCTAGGCCTGGTAGTTGGCTAGGCTACACAACAATGCCAGCTGTCTCAAACAAAAATAATGATACTGTGTAATTCAGGATAAAGATATCCTTTAACAAGTATAATAATTTTGGATACCTTGAATTCTATAAATAAATCTGCATGTCTGTCTTTGAGGTCGCTTTAAGTTGGAAGTGTTTCCTCCTTCATTATCGAAAATCTGAAAGCACTGTTTGCATAGTAGTTTTTGCAAATTTATTCCTCCCTGATCATTCGCCTTGAATGCAAAGACGAATTGAGGCAGAGCTGCAGCTGCACTTGCCAACGTCTGTCAGGTTTTGGATCCCCGGTACCTACAGTACTGTACAAAAATGAGTACTGTCAAGTTTTCAGAAATTTGGCATCGACTTGGTACCAAATTATCAGTTCTCGTGACATCCCTAGCAGAAATGGATTAAGCCTAGTCTAGTACAAAAAAAAGTGCAATGCAGTTTTCTATTGAACTTGATTTTCTAGTCCTAGACTAGGCTTAGTCCATGTCTATGAAACCAGCCCTGAAGGTTGAAATAACTGTACCGCTTATAAATTATTTTAGTTGCAATTGCGTGTCTGTGGGTGGGGATGTGCAGGCGTGGTCAAGTGGGCTGGTGTGGCTACAGTGTCATTTTTCTCTCAGTCCACCCCTGCTGGTTGGTTCATAATGTATTTCTCCCAAACTATATATGTGACTGTTTTAAATGACATGACAATATCCTCAATGAATCATGCAAGAGTAAAATATCCATGGAGAGATATACAGTGGGGCAAAAACTTATTTAGTCAGCAACCAATTGTGCAAGTTCTCCCACTTAAAAAGATGAGAGAGGCCTGTAATATTCATTATAGGTACACTTCAACTATGAGAGACAAAATGAGAAACAAATCCAGTGAATCACATGGTAGGATTCTTTATGAATTTATTGGTAAATTCCTCTGTAAAATAAGTATTTGGTCACCTGCAAACAAGCAAGATTTCTGGCTCTCACAGACCTGTAACTTCTTCATTAAGAGGCTCCTCTGTCCTCCACTCGTTACCTGTATTCATGGCACCTGTTTGAAGTTGTTATCAGTATAAAAGACACCTGTCCACAACCTCAAACAGTCACACTCCAAACTCCACTATGGCCAAGACTAAAGAGCTGTCAACCGACACCAGACACAAAATTGTAGACCTGCACCAGGCTGGGAAGACTGAATCTGCGATAGGTATGCAGCTTGGTGTGAAGAAATCTACTGTGGGAGCAATTATAATAAAATGGAAGACATACAAGACCGCTGATAATCTCAATACTTGTAATTGAGAAAGTGGAGCCAGCCAGAAGATCTGTCAGATAGCCAGCACGCCATCCGGACAGTTAGAAAGCCAGGTATTACCATTAAGTATGCTGGTGGCATTGGTGAATGGTGATGGTGGGTGAGAATAACCCCCAAGCTCCTGCCCAGAGTGTAGCTTGTTCCTACCTAGGACTAGGCACACATTTTTATCTCATTCATCATGCAAAAACGTTTATCAGCTCGCCATCGGTAAAAATGTCTGACGCTGAAATTCATATAGGTTATTAGGTTTATTATCAAGCTGATCTGGAAACAGGACAAGAACATTAACAGCATCTCTTATGGGCTTTCACTTGTTTTGGACATACAATGTAGAGGGACATTGGGGAGTATTGTTGTTGTTTTAGTTCAACTAGATCTTCAAATTGCTTGCTTAACAGCATGTTGAAGACATTTAGGGAAATAAAAAAAATTAACAGCTGAATTTTAACTGCTACCTGTTAATTTTAGAGCAATAAAAAGTTACCTTTTTGTCTTAATCAGCACCACAACATTGTTTGTGTGTCTGTGTGCGTATGCTACCACATCTTAAAGATGTGGGATGAAATTATCAAATACATGCGAGAGTGCATCTATCCAAGTTTTATTGCACTCTTATAACAGTCAATACAAACTGAAATCATTGAGCGTTCACCACAGAATATAGGCATGCTCATTCATGTGTGAGATCAGTTAGAAAAGAAAGCGAGATATTCAGAAGCAAGTTTGTGCAATAAAATAATCTGTGGCTGAATTATTGACATACTCTATAGTCCACATTTAGCCCAACATACAATGCTGACAATTTCAATTATAGATGCTCAATAGTCTCTGTGTTACAGTGTCAGTAATAATATTAATGATAATAGAAAAAAGAATAAAACACTGGACTTATATAGCATACAGCTATCAAGTGATTTACACATGAACACTATGACAAAGAACACTATATTGACAACAATTCACATTCCAAAGTAACACAACTTACTAAGGTGCTCTGAAGCTAGGTCTGTTGTATTCCATTTTGGGTTCAATTTTTACACTTATTTTACCAGGTAAGTCTGACAGAACTCATTCCCAACCTCAATGGCCATGGGAGCAATTAGGGTTAGCTGCCTTGGGAACAGAACCTTCCCCTTGTCAGCTCAGAGATTTGATCTAGTGACCTTTCAGTGGCTCTAACCCCACTACGCAACCTGCCGCACCAAGACCTCTCATATAGGGCTACATGATGAATGATACCAATGAATACACACAGTGTTAAGTGACTTGATGACTTCAAGACAGTAGTAGTGTATGATAATCAGTTTACATTATTTGTGTGAATTTACAAGCGTAGGGTGTAGAAACGCCCAAAGACCCACACATACCTGCATTGCTTAATACCGATGCACAACATTGCACACAAAAATGCAATGTTGTATGGTCCCCCAGTAGCTACTGTGGTCACTAGCTCTTGGAGTGTAGAGAAACTTCGTCAGCCAGCCAGGTTGATTGAAGAGAGGGCATTTTCATGATTCACTGTAATAGCGTTCTCTTCTCCATTGATTTTACCAACTGCTGTGGTGAAGCTTGATAAAATGTTACTTTCATTTCACAGGGTTCGAATTGAATAGGCCAAGAGAAATTGACGTATAGGAGAGGGGATATTAGGAAATGTACAGGTGAAGGAGAGAGAACGCTGGATATGAATTGGGGCTATTCTCCCTGCAAGCAAGGTGGAACACTGGGAGGCTGTTCTGTCACAGCAGAGGCCTTCGTCTTTTTTAACACTGCTCTGGGAATGAAACTTGAACCACAGTAGCAACCCTGCAGCGACAATGATAGATCATATCCTGCGCCATTAAGGTTCAAAACCTCTTACCACCCACCAAACCTATTCAGCTTGCCATCCCATAAGAACGTATTGTACGATCAAAATGTTATGGAAGCTCAGTAGGTCACTCAAACACCCACTTGACATAAAACCTTTCATAATTTTAACACCTCCTAAACAACTGAATACACTCCCATGAAATACAGTAGAACCCTTAAGCACAATGGGGTGGTTTATCAGGGATACAAAAGATATGCTATTTCAACACCCATGTCCCAAGCGCTGCTCGTGGCTGTTTGGACACATCCTGTTTGTAAGTTACACTGCACTTGAAGCAACAAACACATGTGCCTCATTTGTATTTGCACAGTACTTGACATTTTAACACCGGCAAAGCAATTAGGTCCACAATAGGGTTATTAATAATGAAAGCTGTCTGGATGTGTATGATAGCTACACCAGCATGTGAACAATCATGTGTTTAGACATGCGGAGAAATGCCTCTTATCACGCTGGTGTTAAAAGGCAACTGTCTAAACACAGTGGCCTAGTGTGGAGCCCTGAAATGCTGAAAATAATCCAGGCAAAACTGAAGGTGTCACAGATTTGTTTGTGGACAAGACAAATGGCAAGTATCACGTCCACATACAGAGAAGGGTCTATATTATAAGAAAATGCTCATCATACTTTAGTCATAGCTGATTCCTTTTAATCTCATTGGATGAGAGTCACCACTGCAATGCCTTTGTATCCAATCAGACCAGTCCAAGGCAAGTGATGTCAGCAGTGAGTTATGCAAGCAGTAGACTACACAACTGACATTGCTAAAGCCTCGATCCCACCTACAGCCTAAATGCGCTGTGATAAACTGGAAATAAATTCATTTCAAATGGAACACTGCAATCGGCTTGCAGCATTGCAGTGCAGAAGCAGTTGCAGAACGTGTAGTCTTATGTATGTGTTGGATTAAGGCGGAAGTAGTAGCGAACAGTGAATGCCAAACTTATTTTGCACTAATTCAATTCATTAACTACAACATTAATTGTAAATATTTCAGTGAGACCAACTGCTGAAATCGAGTATAAAGGTTGGGGACTTTCACCGGCTGGATAGCAATAATGGCAGCAGAGCACCCCAAGGACACACCAGTTATCACTTAATCATTTAGTATTTTGGTTTTTGCAATTTTTTTACCTCATCTTTACGCACACGTGGCACTCACACCTTCAAAAACAGCTTCGACTTTTATCGGCAAAATACTAAACTGGCTAGTTTGCGGTCCTTTGGTCATTTTCCCCATTCATTTTTCCCATAGTGGATTTGTAAATCATGTTCAAATAAGGTTTGTGTGGCGCGTAGGTTTACACCACATCACCGTTTTGATATCTCAGATAATACAGAGCTCTGGAAAAAAGAGACCACTCCTATTTTTTCTGAAATCAGCATCTCTACAGGTATGGCATCCATTCCAGTGTTTGTTAAATTCCAACATAGGCGCACCTCATCTTACATAATGATATACTGATTAGGTGAATACCGGAACCAAATCTAATTAAAGGAGAAAAGTATAAAAACCACTGCTCTGGTCATCACTGCCCTCTTGCAATACGGCCAGCAGGATGGCAAAAACAGTGCAAGTAGCACCTCAAAGGTAACTTGAATTTAAAAAAAATCTATTCAGCATGACAAAAGAGTTGAAAAGAAAAGCATTGAGTGAAAAAAAGAAGGGTTCAATTCTGGCTTTACTGAAAGAGGGATACAGTGAGCGTCAGGTTGCTTCCATCCTGAAACTTTCAAAGAAAGTAGTTCATAAGAACAAGGTCAAGTCACAGACATTGGGGACAACAAATCTACAGACTAGCAGAAGGGAAAACGACAGTCACTCAATAACCATAGGATGACATCAAGTGACCTACAAAAAGAATGGTAAACAGCAGCTGGGGTTAAGTGCACAATGAGAATGGTTGAAAACAGGCTCCTAGAGGCAGTGCAATGCTAGAAAAAAGCCATTTGTCAATGAGAAGCAAAAAAGAGTCAGGCTGAAGTTTGCAAAAGCCTATTAGGATTAGACCGTAGAGGAATGGAGTAAGGTCATCGTCTCTGACAAGTCAAATTTTCAGCTTTGCCCAACACTTGGTTGTCTAATGGTTAGATGGAGAGCTGAAGAGGTCTACAAGCCACAGTGTCTCACACCCACTGTAAAATTTGATGGAGAATCAGGGATACTTCAGCAAGGCTGGAATCAGGCAGATTTGTCTGTGAAGCACGCATTAATCAAGCAAAGTACAAGCTTATCCTGGAAGAACACCTGCTTCTTTCTGCTCTGACGATGTTCCCCAACTCAATCGGGGTGTGGATGGTGGACCACAGGTTCAAGACTCTGTCATGGCCAGCCCAATCTCCAGACCGGAACCCCATTGAAAACCTCTGGATTTGTTCAAAAGGAAGATGGATTGTCACAAGCCATCAAACAAAGCAGAGTTATTAGAATTTTAGTGCCGCCAGCCACGGAGGACTGGCCGCCGTTGACGCCGCCAGCCACGGAGGACTGGCCGCCTGCGCCGCCTGAGCCTACCGCCGAAAACTGGCCACTCGTGCCACCACTGCCAGCGGCGCCCCCTTCTTTCCCGGCTCCACCGCCGCCCGAGCCAGCGGCGCCCCCTTCTGTCCCGGCTCCACCGCCGCCCGAGCCAGCGGCGCCCCCTTCTGTCCCGGCTCCACCGCCGCCCGAGCCAGCGGCGCCCCCTTCTGACCCGGCTCCACCGCCGCCCGAGCCAGC